>OX637556.1:4382691-4593165 GCA_951800025.1 Oligia strigilis
TGCGAATTGAGAGACGCCGCTTACGTGACGCTAGTAACCCATTGCAGTTGCCAGAGAAAGAGTTTATCGCGAAGTTTCGTCTGAGTAAAGCTGGGTTCCAACAGCTGTTGGAAGAACTCAGCCCTTATCTACTACAAGCTCGACGAAAAACAGCTGTTCGCAAAGAAATAAAAGTAAGTACTAACCTACTACCTTTATACATATTAGAGCATTAGCAACTTGTTTGACTGAGCAACATAATGATATTCTTGTCTGTTGCAGATCTTGGCTGCATTAAACTTTTTTGCCAATGGGTCCTACCAACGTAATGTAGGTGCCTCATACCTATGCAACATGTCCCAGCCAACGTTTAGTAAGTGTCTACATGAAGTTACTGATGCACTCAATGTCCGGGAAGTACTCAGTAACCACATAAAGTTCCCTTCATCCCAGCGGGAGAGGGAAATCATTATGAAAGGGTAAGTTTACTGTATATTTTAATTATAATAGCATAAATTATGTAAATATTAAATAGATTGTTTTTGAATTAAATAATTGCTTCATATTTTGCAATAAATTATAATAGTAATATTTATGATATTCAAATTAATTTAATTTGATCTATGATTGGTTTCAGGTTCATGGAATGATAAATGATAAATGATAAATGATTTTATTTCTGTAAGTAGGTTTGTACAAACACTTTTACACGTCAATCATATTTTTTTTAAACTAGATGAGGTCGGCGTTTCCTAACTGACTATTCTGAGAAGAAAGGCCGAAACAAACTCAGAAGTCACAGTCTCTTTTAAAGTCCAGACAAAAACTTGGTCAGATCGTGTGAAGACCATGTAGATTGGTGTCTGAAGTGGTCTTTTGAGGAAAGAACCACACAGATTGAGCGGACCTGTCCAATCAGTGCACGCATTTGTCAAAAATCGTGCAGCTCAACTCAGAACTTGAGGAGCTCAACGATTCGACGAACAATACCAAAGACAGGACATTTGGGTAGGCCGCATAAAATACTCAAACTGCCAGATCATGATTAAAACTAAGAAGGAAAAAAAGAAATGACCCACATAGTCCTCACATTCACAATAATTAAAATAAAAAAAAAAAAATAATAAAAATTACTTACAAAGTAAATATTCATGTCATTGTCTAAATAAAATTCATCAATGTCAATGTGTATATAAAAAATCCGGACATAATCTTTGAGGACCATGTAGATTAGTGTCTGAAATGGTCTTTTGAGGAAAGAACCACACAGATTGAGCGGACCTGTCCAGTCAGTGCACGCATTTGTCAGTAACCGTGCAGCTCAACTCAGAACTTAAGGAGCTCAACGATTCGACGAACAATACCAAAGACAGGACATTTGGGTAGGCCGCATAAACTACTCAAACTGCCAGATCATGATCAAAATGAAGAGAGAAAAACAAAAAATTACCCACATAGTCCTCACATTCACAATAATTAAAATCATATTTTATAATACTTTATACAGTAAATGTACATGTCAATATTTAAGTAAATAGATACTTAAAAAAAAAAAAAAGAAAATGATTAAAGTGTAAAATAGCAAAATAAAAACAACATTCTAAACCTATTGGAGCAGCTCAATCCCAAGCCTTTTTGTCCTCAATATAGTCTTTTACAGTATAATAGGCTTTCTGACATAGTTTTCGCTTTATGAAAGATTTGAATTTATTAAGGCTTAGTTCTTGAATGTGGCTAGGAAGTTTATTATAAAAACGTATACATTGGCATCTAAACGAGCCACCTATTTTTTTGAGCCTTGTTGTAGGAACAACAAATTTGTGTTTGTTCCTAGTATTTATGTTATGGATATCACTGTATTTTTTAAACAGATTAATATTTTTATGTGCATACAAAAGATTATCATAAATGTACTGAGAAGACACAGTCATTATATTAATCTCTTTAAATTTGTCTCTGAGGGAGTGTCTGGGACTTAATTTATAAATGGAACGAATTGCCCTTTTTTGTAAAATAAAAATTGTCTGAATATCGGCGGCATTTCCCCACAACAGAATACCGTACGACATCACACTATGAAAATAACTAAAGTATACTAAACGGGCTGTCTCTAAATCAGTTAAATCCCGAATTTTCCTAGCGGCGTATGCTGCAGAGCTAAGCTTTTTTGACAATTTATCTATATGGGGGCCCCATTGAAGCTTGGCATCCAACGTTATGCCTAGGAATACTGTGGTATCTTCGGGTTTCAACTCTTCATCCTTAATGTGAACACTAGTTTCTACTTGTCTAACGTGGGGTATGGTAAACTTAATACATTTCGTTTTTTTTCCGTTAAGAAGTAGGTTATTGACATTAAACCAGTTAACTACTTTTGCAAGGGCGTTATTTACATTGTCAGTTACCAGCTGCTGACGTTTGAGTTTAAATAAAAGTGAAGTGTCATCAGCAAACAACACTATATCATGTTCATCCCTTATGAGGTAAGGCAAGTCATTTATATAAATAATAAATAAAAATGGGCCGAGAATTGAGCCCTGGGGGACCCCCATTCTTACTACAGATCCGGGTGACCTTTTTCCGTTAACATCAACTCTCTGAATCCTATCACTCAAGTAAGAAGTAAGAAGATCCAGAGAGGCGTTCCGGATTCCGTAGTGGTGCAGTTTCCTGATTAATGTTTCATGAAGAACACAATCGAATGCCTTGGACAAATCGCAAAAGATGCCCAGAGCATCGCATTTGTCCTCCCATGCATTATAAATATGTCCTAAAAGTTCAACTCCTGCATCGGTAGTCGAGCGACCCCTTGTAAATCCGAACTGTTTGTTATGTAGTAATTTATTTTTATTAAAAAATCTTTGCAATTGATTTAAAATAAGTTTTTCAAAAATTTTACTAAAGGTAGGTAGTACTGAAATAGGTCTATAATTAGTAGGGTCTGATGTACTACCCGATTTAAACAACGGTATTATTTTACTGTTTTTCATAAGATCAGGAAACTCACCACGGTCAATACAATTATTAAATATAACAGCTAAAGTAGGTGCTACAATGTCTATAATCGACTTAGCAACATCCACAGAATTACCCCATAGATCTGCGGTCTTTTTAACATTTAACGTGTGAAAAGTTTTAATTATATCTTTACAGGTTACATATTGGAAGTGAAATTCAGAATCGCAAACTGGAACGTTTTCTTTAAGTAAAGACTCTGCAGCAATGGGTGATGAGTTAAGAGATTTAGTAGTTGATACGGGAATCTCTGCAAAGAAATTTTCAAAGGCCGCGGCGACTTGACAATCTGATTTAATTATATTGTCATCAATAACAAGGCTGTAGTCACTACTTCGGGTGCATGACCTTCCCGTTTCGCTATTAATGACATTCCAAGTCGTTTTAATAATGTTACTACTATTTTTAATTTTTGAACTCAAATAACGTGACTTGGCAATACTACAAACTTTTTTAAATATTTTAGAATAATTCTTAACATATAAATTAAATTCAGCAGTGTTTATACAAATCCGTTCTTCATATAATTCATAAAGTCGTTTTCTACTTTTATGTATACCAATGGTGGCCCAGTCACTGAAGGAAGCAATACTATTAACCGATAATGTTTTTGGAATAAATGTGTTATCAAATTGTGTGCAATACATATTAAAAAAATCATTATATTGTTGATTAGGGTCATCATTAGTGAACAAAAGTGGTAATTTACCCATGAGTTTAGTTTTAAATGTTTCCAAGCGATTAGTTGTTTTTGGATTAAGAGTGATATCTTTTTTAGTAACTTTTTTGTTTTTATTTGGAATAGTGATTAATTGTCCACAATGATCTGAGTCTATTAGGTTAATAATGTCTTTGTGGGTTGGTATAACATCTGTATAAATGTTATCTAGGCATGTGGCACTAGTAGGAGTTATTCTAGTGGGCTCCAAAAATTGGTTTGCAAGATTGTATGACTGAAACAAACTTATAATTTTAGTACTTAACCCAGAATTTTCTAACAAATTAACATTAAAATCACCACAAATGATGATGGACTTGTTTGTATTACAGATTTTGTGCAACACTTCATCCATAACTTTTTCAAAACAATCATACAATCCTGAAGGAGGTCTGTACACACTTAATATAATGAACTGCTCCAATTCTATACAGGCTATTTCAATTGTCCGTTCAACAGAGAGGCTCACAATATCCTTTCGGTCTTTAAACTTAAGCTGGTTATTTATTAAAATTAATGAGCCACCATGTATAGCATTTACTCTGCTGAATGAACTACCAACCTGGTGATTACTAAAATTGAACATGAACTGGTGACTTTTTAGCCAATGTTCTGTCATACAAAGAATATCTATATTGTAACAATTCAGGAATAATTCTACTTCTAAGTCTTTGTTTGAAAAACCTTGAATATTTTGATGCACCAGATTGATACTATTTAATTTTTTTACACTTTCATTTGACTTATTTACATTTTTGCAAGAGGTTGCCTCTGTTGTCTTAATTTCTAATTTAAATGATTAATGTCAATAATTTCAACCAAATTATTAGCAGAGTAATTTAAAAAGTCATTGCATTGCTCAATAGGAGCAATTTGTTTAGCCAAATGTTTGGCTGAAATAGAAAAAAAATATGATAGCGACACAGCTATCTGTCTTTTTTGATAGTTAGAAAGATAGTACATAACAATATTATATCTATCTTTTGTCAAATATAAATTATTACCAACATAACAGTTAGTATCAATTAACTGGAATAAGTTATCATTATATGTCAAATTGTGCAATGTCATGTTCATGTCAAATCTTAAGTTATTTTCTTCCTGTGGCAAACTGTTACTGTAAGGCAATGTAAACAAAACAATTTTTCTTAAGCTAAGGTTGCACAATGTTCTATGATATTGGAGTAATTCTCCTTTATTTAAATTACCCCTATTTCCCATAAATATTATTAAAGTTGTTTCCGGCTTAAAGTTACATTTAATAATTTCTTTCATAATATCAAATAAAGAACAACCAGGCATACAGTAGTTTATTATTGAGTGTCCCGGATATTCATCTGTCAGCAAGTGACCTAATTCCTTTCCAATCTCATCACAAAATAATACAATGTCATGATTTACAATTTCTTTAGATGGTATAATGGTACTATTAACAGAGGGAATTGTCAAATCAACACAAGGATGCTGTAATGTGGTATTGCATGCCGATAATGAATGGTCTGGTGTAGGTACATTGGATGGTGTTTGACAGCGCTCACAGCTGTTTGTTTGCGAATTCACCAGCTCATTCATTGCCAACACATATTCCCTCATTAGATCTTCAGAGGTATTATATTTGTTAGTCATTGATCTTAGTTTCTCCTGCAGCTGGTCAAGTTGAGATTGCAATTCCTGTGTGTCATTGTTGTATTTCTTAGTACTTTGCTCCAGATTAAAAGAATACAAATCTAGCTGTTTAAGTAAATTTAACCGTTCCCTATTAAGTTTTACATTTTTGATAAAGAACTTTTGTCTTTTTACCATTTTTTGGGTTTTAACAATGTATTTATTAATTTTAATGTACTTTTTAAGTTTATTTTTACTAGTGACTACCCTCACTGAATTACATGATTTTGATTCATCATCACCTGTCAAATCAATAGTGGGGTTTATGGCAGAAACCATTGACGGGGCAATAGACACCAACTCATTGAACAGACTTTGATTCAGCGAGGCGGTGATGTTAAGGTTTGTAGTCTCAAGTTGTGTAATCTGACTTTGAGCCTCATGTAGCTGCTGTTGTAATAAGTGTTTGTGGCTAAGAGCTTGTTCATACTCTACGCTACACTGGCTGAACCCGTCCACAACAAGCTGAAGTCTATCCCGTTCTTCTATGGCATCAGTGTATTGAGTATATATCTGAGCCATTTCAATTTTTAACTTCCTATTCTTTTCATGGGCATCAAAGAGCACCCTTTCATTGTCATCTATTTCCTTAATTAGTTGGTCACAGGACTCCTTTGACGCCTTTAAAGCGCTCAAAGCCTCATTGAGTTTGGACTCTCCGAGGCGAGCACGGGCGCTGCGAGTCATAATCATGATTAAAAACTAGTAAGGAAGCGACAAGAAATTAGGAGAGAGAAGGTTGTTGTGGCAGCAGTTGAAAAGATGATTAGTTTAAAAGGAAAATAGGACAGTGAGTCGTCTTAGGGGCGGATTTATATAAGTCAATGGAAAAAAAAAAATGAAATTGAGATGTAAATAAAAGGAGTTCTGTCACCAAACCTAAGTAAGGTTATGTTTACGTTCAAAGGTCATTGGCATCAAGTAGCCTTACTAAAAGTGAACAAAGTACGTAATTGCTGGTGAAATTGTACTAATTGTAGTATGTAAACTAACTAACAGCAGTAAAATATAAAGTATTGTACCTGATATCAAGATGACAATGCAAGTTCCTTTGTGCCGGCAACTGTCACCGATTTACATTGAATTATTTACACTTAATTTGCACGGCCTATGTGAATCTAACACAAAATACACATTATTATCCCATTTACTTGAAGAGTAATTGGAAAATAGGCCTAAAAAACAATGAATTTAATATTTAATATAAAAATTTCGAGAACAAATTTTAAACAGCTGTTAGCTGTAGTGTTGCCACAGGAGTTATTACACATACAGGTCTTATTGGTATCTACGAAGTATTACTGTAAGTGTTCATACACACGAGCCGCACACGTCTACGGGAGAGGCAACTGTAGTCGTCGACGAAGTTCCGCTCGTGTATTTGAGCGTCATCCACGACGCTAGAAGTAAACGCTAGGAACGCTAAAAATAAACAGTTACAAACTCTTATTACTAATCAAATCAAATCAAAACGTTTATTTCGGACTATTACGTAATAAAAAAAAATTAAATTAAAATTAAACGAAAAATTAGATTAGAATTAAATTAAAATTATCATAAGTATTAAAATCAAAGTAAAAATAAATATTAAAATCAAAATTAATTACAAATTAAAAAATGACTGCAATTAAATAAAAATCAAATCAATTAAACTAATGAGTAGCCAGAATGTTTTAGCTTGAGTTGTCTATTTGTGGTATTTCAATGATGAGCCGTAAACGATGCACCTAAAAACTGAAAAGTTTTTAACACGTTGGTAAATCGCTTTACCTAATGGGAAGAAACCGTTAAAAGTGAGAAACTTCCCTTCCAGCACTTCCTGAAACAAAAATGCGAAACTTGAAAAGGGTACTCTAGCTTCAATCTTGTTGTTCGCGTAGCGACACTGTTCTGACAGACGTTAGTGTCGCAATTTATGTCAGGTAATATCCGCACAACTGCCACTCGAGAAATGAGGAATAAACTGAAACAAACCTAATTATGAAATAGAGATAGTATAAAGTACCCTAGAATTAAAATAACAAAAATCAAATTCAAATTAATTCATTTGCCAGAATGTATATTTAATTGTATGATCTTAAAACTGTAATGCCCCTTTACAATTAATTACATTTGGTGTGGAAATATTTATGGCTGATTTTTAAATCGACAATACATTTTTTTTTCCTGGAATAAAATGGACGTCTGACAGTTTTTGTATGGAAGAACTGTCAAAAATTCAAACCTTTGATAAAATTATCTGGCGTTGGAAAAATCAGCCCTAAATATTATAGTTTTATTTAGTTTGGGATAAAAAGCAAGTACAAAGTAAAAAAAAAAAACTGACCAAGTGCGAGTCGGACTCGCACACGAAGGGTTCCGTACCACAAGGCAAAAACGCCGATAAAAACACGTTTGTTGCATGGGAGGCCCCCCTTAAAATATTTATTTTATTTTAATATTTGTTGTTATAGCGGCAACAGAAATTTGTGAAAATTTCAAGTGTCTAGCTATCGCGGGTCTTGAGATAGGTACAGCCCGGTGACAGACAGACGGACAGACAGCGAAGTCTTAGTAGTAGGGTTCACATGTGGAAGCAATAAATATATTGAGTATTGAGGGTCCCGTTTTTACCCTTTGGGTATGGAACCCTCAACAGTAAGTAAATAGTTGCTCTTGCGTTATTACTTTTATTTTATTATTGTTAGTACTTACTATGTGTCGGCTAGGCACATCAATGTGCACAACAAGTTTGACGTTTATGAAGGAATAATAAAATAATACACCGCGATTAAACGGAAAATAAGATCTTTTTCGTGCATAATTCAATAATAGTACATTTGCGCAACTGTGAAAATGGTAAGGTGCAGTGTAATAAGCTGTAAAAATGATAGGATGATGAAGATTGCCGGATTTTTTTGTCCCTTTCGGTGACACGGATAGCATGAGTCTATAGATTACTCTGTCTACGCCTACAACAAAAAACCCAAAATCCACCTCCAAGCCGCTTCTAATTCCAATCGAACTACCCGCAGGAGCCGTTGAAAAAACCGTTTGAAGCTTAAAGAGGCTTCCAATTTCCGTTAACACAAATCAATCCCTATACCAAGTCAGGCAGTACATCTAAGCAGTGTCGAGTACGTGTGAAGACGTTTGTGGGTAGATAAGCGATATCAGGAGCCCATTTGCCGCATAGCTGATAATTTCCGCTGTGCGATGGCGTCATTTACCCTTCGAAGAGTTTACGGCGTGGCTTCAGTGTCAGAGGGTTAGGGTGACAGTTAAGAAAGAAAGAATATACGTTAATTTGCTTTATACATGACGCAGAGAAAAAAAAAGGATCGTCTAAACAAAACACGCGCGGTGTCGCTTACGGTTACAGTGGCGCGAGTTCAATGGTTTTTTCCCATCTCAGAAATGCCCACACGCCTAAAGAAGTTTTCACTTCAATAATAATTTATTTATTTGTTAGCTTAGGTAAAGAAATACAGATCTGAGAACTTAACAATATAAATCCCACGCCAGCAAAGACACCACCGCTAACGTCTTTAAAGCGACCACACGTTCTGCGGCCACACTGCAATGTACGACACCATTTTGATCCTTAACCCCATTCCTTAAGGTCTTGAAATTTTCACCATAGTAGTCCTCACATGAATCAATATTTTAGTTAATATCTCGAACTGTCTTCAGCCATTACTGACTGTCAGAGTCATCGGTGAGCGACTCGATATTTGGAAAAGGTAGTGAGTTTGATAAAATCCTTAGTTGAAATTCAAAATAGACCCTACCACAATATGGACGTGGAAAACGCATGTTTCATAGATGTGTATCTCGTAAATTGTGGGGTAGTTTATCATGAATAATGACACTTTTAGTGGCTCCATCGGTTTTGGGATCACATAATGTGGTGTGGTTCAGTTGATATTTTATTTTGATCCTTTATGGGAGAAGACTTTGATGCCATTATTCAGTTCCTCGTTGGTCTAGTGGTCGCAAGCGTTACTGCTGAGCATGAGGTCCTGAGTTCTATTCCCAAGTCGGGTAAAGTGGTATTGGGTTTTTGTATTTGGAATTTCTCAGTAGCAGCCCGGAGCCTGCATTTGTGTCCGGTTGATGGTAATAGGCTCGCTCCCTTGCATGGGACTTAAACTTAATAGGCAAAATTTGGGTGTACTATAAGTAATAGGTTCTCCTCTACCCAAACCTTCGGGGTAACAAAGCGTGATGTTATGTCATGTTATTTTTTCTAAGTGAAGCTTGAAGTTCCAAAGTAAAGCCATTTGCACCACAAATTTTGGATGAATGAAGAAGCCTCCTCGTGTAGCGCAGTTTGTTCCGCCAGTTACTCAACTGAACCGAGCGCTCGGCGCATCCTAGACAGCAAGCACACCTAACACTGCTAATTCTTCGCTTGCGGTGGAGTAGGGCTAACGCCCGCCTAGTTTGCGGCCACCCTCCCACCGGAGTCCGGCGTCAAGCAGCCTGCTGTGTTTCGTCGATGCGTGGGAGTTCCAGTGCCTTGGGCATCTTCTGGGAACGCTCGTTCCATCATAGACCTCATCCATCGCTCTCCATCAGGCGTGATTGAGGTCAAGGGCCCATTCTGCAATATAAAAAAAAACAAAGCACGTTTAGTGCTAATCGGTAATCGGGTCTGTGTTTCTGTCAATTGTTTGAAGATGACAGAGGGAGAATCACGGGAGAATGATGTTTTAATTATGATTAAGGTAAAGGCGCTCGCGAAATTCAATACGAAACTAGTTGCGCAAACTTAGTTATTCATTGATAGTTTCACGTGTAAATAGTTAATTACATGATTAAACACGTGAAACTCTAACTCAGTTTGCACAAGCAGTTTGGTAATGTAAATCCGGATTTAGTCAAAATATGATTCGCAACCGTAACCAATATGTATTCATAAAAGAATTATCTACCTATATCCGATGTTTTTTTTTACCGGTTCAATATTTTGACAGGGTGTTATGAATATCAACAACTTTCACTATGGGACCAACTCTGAAATCACAAAAATAAAATCTGCTGTTTAATACCTACTTGACCAAAATGTATGAAACAGCAGATTTTTTTTTCATATAATAAAAATGAAATGACGTTTGTTAGTAAAAACGGCTGGACCAATTTTGATAAAATTTGTATGGAGGTAGCTGACACCCTGGATTAACATATAGGCTCTACTTTTTATCCCTACTTATATACTTTTTATCCCGATATTCCCACAGGATCGACATTTACGCGGGTGAAACCGCGGGGCGCAGCCAGTAGTAAAATATTGTTCAAAAGAACCTAAAGGTCACCTTGTTTTAAATTCTAAACCTCTTAGTAAATACAATTGCCAGATTTTTGCGTTACTTGATATGAAACATAATTACCAGCCGTGTTTAAATTAATAATAATAAATTCGTAACAGTCCGCTCTAGTGTTTACTGTAATTAATTAAATCATTGGAAAGCTTAATTAAGTGTAAAAGTAGGGATACAAATACCTAGGTATTTTAGCACTTAATTAAACTTTAGTAAACTTGAGCCTTATACAAATAAGGTAGGTATTAATTATTTTGCAAACTTGTATGTTTTTACGAAAGCACAATATTTGCTTTCATTTATAGGTACGCGGTTTTTGGGAGTTGTTTTAATGTGTAATATCAAAAGTTGATTAGGATCCCTTTTTTTTTCTTTCCGTTTATTTGTCAAGTAAGTATTTCTTAAGAAAAAGTTGTTTATCTACGTTTTGGAAGGGACAACTATATGTAGCGTCAACTTGGGAGGAGGAGGGGCCCGTGGCTAAATAATAACAGCCGCACAGGTCTATCGATCAGGTTAATCTACGCTTGCCGCGGTTGGTCTGTGGATGGGTGACCATCTTTACATACCGAGACCCCTCCGTGCCTCGTCGCGTGGATCTTTGACAGTCGTTACCGCCCGCAAAGCCTGAAATTCTGACAACCAGTCTTACCAAGAGGTATCGTATTACCTAGTAACTGTGTTGTGGAGGTCAGATAAGCAGTCGCTCCATGTAAAATACTGGTATTCAGCTGCATCCGGTTAGACTGGAAGCCGACCCCAACGTAACTATTTAGGAAAAGGCTAGGCAGATGATGATGTAGCTTCAACTTTCTGACCGACTCTTTGAGGATTCAAAAGTGCCTGTAAATGGTTTCTATGGCTGTGTTGCCCACAGCAGGGCAAAGTCTTTCCTACTCTCTTTCCACTACTCTCTGTTCAAAGCTGCTAAGGACCAGTTCTTGTTGAAGGAGTCCAGCTCATCCCGCCATCTCCGTCCGGGCCTGCCGCGATGTCGCCTGCCATTAAGAGGGACTCATTGGGTCTTAAGTTTGGCCCATTGGTCGTCTGACATGCGGCAGATGTGTCCAGTCCAATTCCATTTTAGCATGGCAGCTTTCCAAGTGACATCAGTCATCTTTGTGATGGAACGAACGAACGAAAAACGTAGTCAGCCGTCCCATACATTTTTGTCGAGTAGGTATTGAAGTTTTGTATGGGACAGTTCATATTTTTTTTCAACCGACCTTTGAAAAAAGAAACATGTATCAGAAAGGTGTCATATTTATGACACCTTTCTGATACATGTTTTTTTTTATTGCTGAATGGGCCTGCTCTTGACCTCGGTCACGCCATATGGAAAGCGATGGATGAGGTCTATGATGGAACGAACGATTTATGTACGGTGTACGTACATGGTTTTGAAATATGTATTTTTGATGCAATAAGGTATTGACATACGGCGTAGCCTAGCTGACGGCATTTTTGTACAAAATTTATTTAATGTTCGAATAGACGTGGTTTGAGTCGGACAACTTGCATTTTTATTTAGATTCATACCCGTTGAGCATTCAGTGACATTCCTTGCATTTTCTTGACATTTTTCTGCATCCTTACATTTTGCATTTGCATTGACAGACTTTTACCGAACACGTTCTGGGGGCCCAAAAACGGCCACTTTGGCAGAATCATAAAAGGATAACATAATGGACAGTTAACTGTTAAGTTTATCGTATGAAATCCCATTGGTGAAGCATTTTTCAGTTATTTTTTTTGTCTGTGCTAAAATACCAATCAATCCAATCCAGTTCCAATCACAATCTCTTTGATTTTATGAAGTGCAGCGAAAAAAAAAAACACGGACTGTCTTCGCCATATTATAATTCATAATGTTATCCTTTTATGATTCTCCAAAGTGGCCTTTTTAGGCCTTTGCGATTTCTGTTTCTGCCTTTTGTAACATTTTAATATTATAACGTTACATTTATAATGTTAGGCAGTTTCCGCATATAGTATTAAATCAGGGTGAGATCTAACAAAAATTTCTGTTTGTCAGTTGTAAGCTGTAAGCAGCTTACGGATTTATGGCCTCATTCAGCACAAATTGGTAAATGTTTGGAACGAATCAAATGGGTTTAAGTGAATTTCCGTCCTTACAGTGTAATGAGGTTACGTAGGATTGTATTATAAATTAAAGTAGCTTTCCGTGTCTATCTGTGTGACCACGCTGTTCTTCTAAGCAACGCAGCGGATTCTCATGCGGTTTCCACCATCACTTAGAGAATTTATTCTGAAAGGTTTATATGTGTGTACAAGAGTTAGGTATGCAGGATCGTCGGATATAGTTGAAGTTTATTAATAAACCGATGGATGTTGTCGACTGAAATTTAATTTGATAAATGAGCTGTTTGTTTTCTATTAATAAAATTAAATTTTATTCGACAACATCCATCGGTTTATTCATCATCATCATTTCAGCCGAAAGACGTCCACTGCTGGACATAGGCCTCCTCCAAGCACCTCCACTTCGACCGGTTCTGCGCTTCTCGCATCCAACGGGTTCCTGCGGCCTTCACAAGGTCGGTAATATCGGTTTATTACTAAACTTCAACTATATGCGACGATCCTGCATACCTCTTTTGCTGACTAACATCTAGATATTAGACGTTCATATTGTAATAAAGACGTAAAAACCGTGCAAAGGGGGTGGGTCGCTAGTAACCGATAAATAGGTGAATCTTTGATAACAGGTACGGACCTAGTTGTGTATGTAAAGAAAGAGGATCTTATACAAGACTAGCTGCTGCCCGCGACGTCGTCTGCGTGAAGGCTCTACAGCACCAAAAACACCTAAGATGCCAGTGTCGCTATAGCATTATAAAGTAAACAACTTTTAAAATAGCATTAAAATATAAGTTTTTTTTTGCAAGCGAAGCAAGTGAAAAGAGTTATATGGGAATCCTGCTGAGTTCAGTCATAAGAGGTGACTGAAGGAAATAGAGAAAATAATGCAGGAATACATTCTAGGACACAAAAGAGTAAAAATACGTTCAAAGGTATCATAATTATATACCTTACAACACTTCCCTATAAACTACGTTGGTAGTTATGCTGCCAGGAGCCAAAATGTGTGATGACGCGGGAGCAAGCGACGACGTACAGTTGCCCGTGTGAGAAGCAACTCGTCCTGACGTCGACACCCACTGCCCTCAGTGTCTGCCCCTGCGACTTATTGATGGTCATCGCGAAGCAAACACTCACGGGGAGCTGTACGCGCTTGAACTGGAACGGGAAGTTATGAGGTATGAGGGGAATGCGTGGTATAAATACTGCCTCGCCGACGCCACAACCCGTAAGAATTTCCGCCTCAATGGTGTGTCTGTGGAGCGAGATGACTTTAAGGCGGGTCCCGTTACACAACTTCGGAGGAGATAGGTTCCGAAGAAGCATAACCGGGACACCGCTTCAGCTTGAATGCGCTGGAAGTCCACTTGCTGACAGGGAGTTCAGAAATTCCACGGGATAATGGCGTCATCTTGCTTGACAACAGTGTTTATCGAGGTGTAGACCACTTCATTCCCCTCAATTTCCGAGAGAATGCATTCGTTAATTGCTGCAGCCTGATCATTTTTGGGCGTCAAAATGGCCCGCTCACACACCCAAGAATTCTGCTGGTGCGGTATACGACTGAATGTCCCCGTACACACAGCGAATGAGTTCTTCTAAGCTGGAAACCACTCTACCGAGAGACTCTGGAAGCACCACCTGTCTACCTCTCTCTTCTGGTAGAGTGCCTTCGCCAAGACTTAGAAGGACATCGGAGAATTCTTGAGCGCGTGCATTGCCGCCAAGCCGAGCTCTCATATTAATGGTCAAGCGCAGCGTACGAACTCGTGACCACAACGAAGATCGTTTCAACGAAGCATTCACCTCGTCAGCCCTCGATCCTCGGCCATCGTACACTCATCCCATACGATCAGAGAGCAATCCTTGAGCACGTGTCCCTTATCGCTGTTACGTGACACACCACAAACAGGCGTTTCGGCGCTCTCTAAATCGATGGGAATTTTAAACATGGCATGTGCTGTCTTGCAGTCCCGGAAGCAGTGTGGCAGCGATTCCCGACGACGCTACAGCAATAGCAATTTTGCCTTGCCTCCTGACCTCTGCAAGTATGCCAGTGGTAACAAATGTTTTTCCTGTACCACCAGGAGCATCCAAGAAAAACATTTTACCCTGGTTTTGCCAAACGCTTTCAAGGACGGTGTCATAAATTTGTTTTTGCTCTGAAGAGAACAAAGTGACATGGTCATTTCGTATGGTGGTCATTTCGCCGTCTCCGACTTCGTCTCTAGTAGCACGCCTCAAAGCTCGTAGAAAATCTTCAGACAGATGATGGCGATACTTCTCCCACAAAGCTACCGGGTTCGCGACTCCACAAAACACCAAGATGACGGCAAACAGATGACGCATGCGGCTGGGATTGTCACTGACGCTCGCCTCCGCGAGGGTGTCAGCCCAATTTTGGTCACCGTCGAGAAGGTGACGTGCTACGCAGGCTGCGCGGTAAGTGGGAAACTCCACGCCATCAAATGTCCTCAGAAAGGCGAAAGACTTTGCCTCGGACAGTGTGAAGTAACAACCGCAGAAAATCGCATTCGCCATTATTCGTATGCACGGTATAATTTAAGTTTATAATTAGGTATACGACATGAAAATATATTAATTACCAAGCAATAATCACACAGATAAATACCGAACAAAAGTATTAACAGTCAATGTTTATTTTGTACTAACAACATGAAATTGATGAAGAAATGATCATCATCAATGAACATAACTTTTTTGTAATACACCGCATTTTTCTTAAATTGTCTTCCTCAACTCTGCTCAAGATTTTGAGGGTTTTGTTGGAACTTGAATTTGTCAAAACGAACTATACGATACAACTTTTATGAAGAAAATGCACATTACCATCTATGAATTTTAAGAATAACTAACTACTAACCTCACCAACATGATCAAATTTAAATTATTAATTTCCAAAAAGTGTTGACATGTAACTTGATTTGATTTTTATGAAATCTCATAGATGGCGCTGCTTCAAAATTGTCTTATACTACTAACATTCATTAAACTATGTTTCTCTGCCCAAGTTACTTAAATGGCGTAAAAGTTTTTATAGTGTAAAGCTAGATAATAGCATGACTTACTCAAAAACAACATTTAAATATGCGTCGTTAGATTACACGCTGTCACAGAATGCGTAAGAAAAATAAAGATTCACAGCTCCTCCTCGTAGGTGATAGCGTGATAATATGTAGCCTATATGTTGACCCGACCTCTTAGTAATATTCATGCAAAATTTGAAGTAAATCCATGCAGTACTTTTTGAGTTTAGCCCGGACATATATACAGACAAACAGACAAAAATTCTAAAAACTATATTTTTGGCTTCGATATCGATTGTAGATCACGCCCCAAGTATTTTTTTTAATATATTCTATGTACAGTTTTGCCTTTCCTACGATTTTATTATATACGATTTTATTATATATGTTTATATTATTTATTTAAACATTATCATTATTTTTTTTTTTAAATAACACAGACATAAGGATCAGAATTATTTCGTCATAAAGGCAAGCCTTTACCACGTGATTAAACACATAATAATGTTTTAAAGATAACAATATGATTTCGTTAGTACTATATCGCGCCAATAGATGTCGTTACATGTTTCCACTTATTGCAATAAAAATTGTTATAGAATGCTTTAAATTGATTATATCTTTTGATAGACTGAAGCGATTGCGATGAAACAAAGACTAATCACTGCTCCGAGTTCTACACTATATTTGAGTATAAATATGAACCATATTGGTTTGGTACTTTTTACGTTGAGCCTGTTCAAAATCTGTCACATCCAAACAGACAAACAGACAAACAGACAAAAATTCCAAAAATTTAAGAAATGGCATCTGTTGGTTATACTATAACACCCCAACTATTTTTTATTTTTTTATTTTCAATGTACAGAAACGCCTCGTCTACAGATTTATTATATGTATAGAAGATGTAATTGAAATAACTGAAAAACTCTTTAGGGGTCAGTGTACTCATTATGAAAAGAATAAAGCATGTGACGTTCTTTGTTTCTGGCTCCCACGCCAAAAGGTCGTAAGTCTTCATAATACCCTTATAACTATAATGCCCTTTGGCCAGCAGTCACCACGGGTAATCAATTCCGTTTGAATGTCTCCATAGCATGTCACGATGAATGCGTTGCGTTGCAGCTTGCCAATGGCATTTGTGCTACGAATTATTGTGTTAGATACTTGCTGCAATAGTCTGCAGTCTTGCACTGATTACACCCTTTATGGGGTAACGTGCCGTGTGCCCAAAGGGATTTCTCATCGACAATTTGGTTTTCTCATCGGTTTTTCAGGACCCTTACAACATTTGTCCACCGCCATCGTCAACGGGATGTCTCGTTGACGGACGTGCGGTGGGCACGCATAGTCAGCCTATAATGTTCCCGCACAGACCCGGGCTTCCTCTCTGAGAAAAGGAGTGAGCCATAATCCACCACACGGACTCAGTGCGGGTTGGTATATGTCACATGTCTTCGATTTTTTGGTTCTAGGACATGCCGGTTTCCTCACGTTTTCCTTCACCGTTTTGAGAGCAGTAGTAATTAAATAATTTACATAAAATAAAGCGACTGCCTGGGTTCAAACCCACGACCAACTCGTAAGTCGGAGCCGCTTCCACTGTGCCACCACTGCTCCCTGGATACGCGGCTATAGTAAATGGTATCGCTATTTCGCCGCCGTCATCTAGTTCTTGTTGACGTCGCGTTGACGTGGCGGTAGACAAACGGCCTTAGGGGAGCCTTCCGATTTGAATGAAATATTTAGCTCAATTATTACATACTTCAGACTTTAACTAATTATATAAGTAATGTAGCAGCAGTGTACATTATACCTCTATTCCAGTCGATTATCAAATGGTCATCTGTTACAATAACAGAGCTATAGGGGCGTAATTAATTCCATAAGGACGTCTGCAACATGTCAGGGCGAATGCATTGCATTGCAACTTGTTGAATACTGCGACTTAACGGCTTGATACTTGGCATCTCACTTGGTTTTTAGGAGGAGTTATGACACTTGGTCGGTCGGTACTTGTTGCTTTTTGAGGTTTTTAGAATTCATGAATAAAATGGAAGATGTTTGTAAGTGGTATTCTTAAAATGTATTATTGTGGTTCTTAAAAATGCAATTTCTTGAGGATGTGAATGACTGGCATAATTCTTTTGTCTCCGGACACAAATACGAAGGTGTATTCCAATCTGGTAAAGTTGGGCTACCTCTACGGAACGGTAACGGTGTGGATGTGGAGCTGTATCGCAAACTATGCTCCACCTCCTATCCTGCCCTCTATGTCCCATAACATGCAGTCAAAGTGACCTCTGCGCTGCCACAGACGTCACCGCGGAAGTGGCAAACTTTTAGGCCAACAAGATCTGACATTTATAGACGTACCAGTGACAAGAAGAAGATAATTCAATAATCAATATAGAAAAATCTTACGAGTAAAGCTATTAAGATTTTTCTATACTTATTGATTATTTATTGAATTATCTTCTTCTTCGTGTAAGATTATTTAAAGCACATAACTGATAAACTATTATTTGATATTTTGTATACAGAAGCTGTTGGTGTACCTTTTATAAATAAATAAATAAATAAAAAGCACTTTGTCAATACAACAAGTACATATTTCATAATTTAATTTGTTCCGCATTCGCTTCACGAGCAATAAAAACAAATGACACCTCAAATATTCGGAGTAGTTCCCCTGCCTTTTAACTCTTTTTCCATTGGGTGCAAAAGAGCCTTATTATTGTAAAAAAAATAAACAAAACAGTAATTTCATGTCTCTGGAAGCACGTAACTCTCTGCGCATCAGGTCACTTGCAGATCTGTATTCAGAAAAAAAAAATACGCGTCGACTTGAGAACCTCCTTTTTTTTCGTCGGTTATAAACATCAAAACCACATCGAAAGTATCAACCACATTCAATCCTCACATTCACGCTCTAGAACGTGAAATCCCCAAAGCCTAATCGCTTCATTTGCCTGACATGTCATAATTTATGACATAAACGAGTGCTATCTTCAACTTGATATATTATGGGGCAATTAGAACCTTATTCGACCTGCTAATGAGTTAAAGTAGCGTTTAAACCTGGCCTGAAAAAGGGGCAGGAAAGGGGACTGGAAAGTACTTACGTTAACGCGTGTATGTGGCTGTAGGTTTGGCTTTATGAGAGTAAAGTGATGCTTAACCGTGCTAAGGTACCGTATCTGATGTAAAATGTCGAGTGGTTACGTTCATGTAGTTAAGGTAAAATACTTTAATCTTTATATTAAGCATTTTCCTTAACCAGCTTAGCAACGCAAAGCTTTTGTGTTGGTTGATGTTACAGTAAAACATACATATGTAAAATATGTGTAAAAACTGTTTCCATCTGTGTGTTTTTTTTGTTGTAAAAATCCTTCCAGGCATCGTTTTCTAGAGCCACTTATTGTTCCAAAATAATTGCGTAATCTTTTTCAGATTTATGCTCTTGTAAATGTAAAGTAAGCGAAATTAATTGGTGGCTACCAATATAAATCGTCCGTATATTTCAGATACACAACTGTAATTTTTTGACAGTTGTATGAAATGGGTATACCGCGGCAAATTGACGCATCATGTCAATTTGATAATCAATTCATTCCCTGACTGTTATATTTACCATTAATACGAGTAAGTGCACAAGAATATGCATGACACTATAATTTTGTTAATGTGAGAACGTTGTAGGCCTTGTAGACTGTAGATTTGTAGACCATTTTATATTTTATAAAGTGCCTGGTACTTGTTGACAGGCCTACATTGTTCTCCCATACCTATTAAGTCTGTAATTTGAAAACATTGCCAATATCAATTATTTTTAAAGGAGTAAACGTGGAGTTTCTTGCCGAATTTTCTCCATAGGTAACGACCAATTGGAACCGTGCACCTAGCTTCAGACAAACGACATAAGTGCCCATGTAGATTATATGAAATTTAAATATTTTGAGTTTGTTTTTTTTTATTTTGACTATGTAAATTCAGCATGATAGGAGTTAAGCGTACAGATCGAGGTAGAAACACCACCCAGAGCTCCATAACTCAAGTAGCGGATGTAAGAGAAAAAACAGCCAGGTCGAAGTGGGAGTAAGCAGGACACGTCTCACGCATGCATCCGCATGCAGAGACAGGCAAAGACCGTCACTTATTGGACGTCTGAGGGGGACATCGCCGTCGAGGTAGACCAGGGCGATAATGACGTGACGATCTGATAACGTTTGCAGGGCCAATATGGACAGATGCCGCAAAAGACAGAGAGGTTTGGAAGGACAAAGGGAAAGCCTTTGCCCAGCAGTGGGACACAACATAGGCTAACAAAAAAAAAACAGTGGCACTCCAGGAGTGCCGACAGAATTGAAAACTTGAAAAAGCATAGTAATTTTATAAATATGTTTTGAAGGTTATTCTTCCTACAGAAAATGTACCGCGCGTTGATGTCTTTATAATGGCCAAAACTCAAAACAGAGGCGTCGATAACGGTAACAGTGTCGCGAATTCAATGGTTTTTCCCATCTCAAAATGCCCACGCATAAAGAAGTTTTCACTTATAAAAAAACACGGAGGTGTAGCCTAAGTAAACGGTACGCTAACATTACAACCACAAGTTTATAAGTTCTGCAAAATACCTTCGGGATCTTCTAATACCATTAAACCAACATTACAAGTCTTTGATCGCCGATTCTATTTCAAAACGTTGTGCCAAACTGTCATGGCTACTGAATTCTGCTACGTTAGCTTAAATGAGCACAATTAAGTATGTTGCGTCCATTGCCGGTTGAGTGCGGTGAACGCGGGACCGGTAGGTAACACACGGCAGCGGAATTAATACTGGCTAGGATTTACAGACGGATGTGCAAGGTATGGGCAGAAGCGTACGTTCACTGTTATTTTACATCTGAGTTAGCATCACTGTCCAAATCATTGTGATCTTTATTCTCATTCTAATAAGGTTGTTGTTGAATTGCTGCCACTGGCAAGTCTGTCAAAATTATTGTGATCTTTACTTTCATTACCATAAGGTTGCTGTTATGTTGCTGCTGTCAAAGGTATAATAGGTATATTGGCGTGTGGCCATAATCAGAACTATAACGGCGCGGCGCCATCTTGTTTTGTTAATACAATGTCTCACGAATGTTTACCAAAACGCCCCTCTGTCAACGTAATTCAGGCGTCAAAATATCCTTAACTCAAATGTTCGGCAGATTTTACTTTAACTATATCTATATATTATCTTGATTGATATAATGACCAGCGAATAGGTTACTTATTTGTTTACGGCTAACACAACTAGATAACGCAAGAGCAACTACTTCGCGTGCCCAGCTTACGTACAAAAATCGTAAGCCGCCACTTTCGCGCTCAGTCCTGTAGTACTGCTGGCTGGGTGAGCGTGAGCGCTGACTCTAGACCCCGGGTGTGGGGTAAGACGGGTGCCGCACGTGGC
This sequence comes from Oligia strigilis, assembly GCA_951800025.1. NCBI lineage: Eukaryota > Metazoa > Arthropoda > Insecta > Lepidoptera > Noctuidae > Oligia > Oligia strigilis. Next base: position 4,403,977 of record OX637556.1, read on the forward strand.
GTCTTTGAATCGATTTGATTTTCCCATCACGAAATAGTGCTTGTGACGTCATAGTAGGTAGTAAAAAAATGGCACGATTGGTTTTCATAAATATCGTGATACTTGCGTTATCTAAGTCTATCTATATCTGTGGCCTCGCCAACATTTTATTATTTCGTTTATACGTCTATCGCTCATGACTTGAGCTGTGTCGTTGTGTGTGTTCAAAGCTCAGCCTGAGCGAAGGTTCCAGCGGCGACATCACTCAGTTCGAAGCTCGTTCAATGCTTTACCTACGAACACTACTGACTGTTTGTTATCGACACAGTTTTGGGGCTAGAGATACAGTTTTATTCATTTACTAGCAGCGCCCCGCGGTTTCCCTAACATAAGTGTCGATCCCGTTGAAATATCGGGATAAACGGAACTCAAACTATCTCTATACCAAATTTCATCCAAATCGGTTTAGCGGTTTAAGCGTGAGGAGGTAACAGACAGGCAGACAGACGGGGAGACCCATTTCGTATTTATAATATTAGTATGGATTTATACCCTTAAATTGGCAGAGTGTAGCTGGCTGGACGTTGATAAAAACTAAATTTGTAAGCGAGTATACTGAAAATTGACTCATGGTGGCAAAAACAAAATTTTACCACATACCCACAGACCAACCGCGGCAAGCGTAGCTTAACCTGATCGATCGACCTGTGCGGCTGTTATTATTTAGGCACGGGCTCCTCCTGTCTTTCTGTCAAACAATAGTTGTAGTGGTGTAATGCCCAGTGCAGTATGCCAAACACATGAACTAACATCACTAAATCGGCTCAGCCAGACACGCTTGTATTGATAAGGGCAGCGGTTGATTTACGCGAACGTAATATCCATCCGAACTAAGTGAATACGACTTACGAGTTGTAAGTGATTTAGTTAGACTTGGACACATTTTGAGTATGAGGATTTGTACATTAATGGCGTACTGATTATAATTAAAGTCAAAGCATTTATTTCAAACTAGCTGCGTCCCGCGGTTTCACCCGCATAAGTTTCGATCCCGAGGGAATATCGAAATAAAATGTATCCTATGTTCTTTCCCGGGACTCAAACTATGTCTATACCAAATTTCATTTAAATCGATTCAGCGTTTTAAGCGTGAAGACGTAACAAACAGACAAACTTTCGCATTTATAATATTATTACTAGCTTCCGCCCGCGGCTTCGCCCGCGAGGTATGTCGATAAAAACTATCTTATGTCCTTTCACGGGATGTAATCTATCTCTCTGCTAAATTTTATCGAAATGTATTCAGTGGTTTAGGCGTGAAAAGGTAACATACAGACAGACAGACCGACAGAGTTACTTTCGAATTTATAATATTTGTATGGATTAGTATGGATATACTCGTACTATGGATAGGCACGTGAAAGGCACTTTTGAACGAGTACCTTCGCCTATACAGCATTTATCAGGAAGGTTTGATCATAAATATTTAAGAGTGTGGTACAGATCATCACACTGAACAAAACAGATATCAACTGTCCTATACTTTCGAATACCTTCTCGACCCAAATGCATGGGATGGCTGATGGTTTTTTGGCTATTACGATCCACGCTCATCATCATCTGCCTAGCCTTTTCCCAACTTTGTTGAGGTCGGCTTCCAGTCTAACCAGATGCAGCTGAATACCAGTATTTTACATGGAGCGACTGCCTATCTGACCTCCACAACCCGATTACTGGGTATTACGATCCACGCTAATAAGCATTATAATGCGAAAGTAACTCTGTCTGTCCGTGTGTCTGTCTATTACCTTTTGTCGGCTGAACGGATCTTGATGAAATTTGGGACACTAGTGGACCATGACCTGAGACAAATTTTACCACAGGACACTTTTTATACCGGTAATCTGTTTTCGCTTAGAGTTTTCTGATTTTTTATTTTTGCTAGGCCCCTGAGGGTCGTAGCGTGATGTTAAATAGCCTATAACCTTTCTCAAGAATTGAGCTAAGTATCAAATGCAAAAAGAATTTTTCAAATCCGACTGGCAGTTCTAGAGATCAGCACGTTCAAACATACAAACTCTTCAGCTTTATTATAGTAGTATAGTCGGATTCGGAAAGGTCAAATAGGTTATAAAAATAGCTTACATAGGTAGGTCGCCCTTTTCAGTGTAACCTCTGGCTTTTCTTTTCACAAAAGCTGTCAATTAGCTGTCATATTATTTAAAGTAGGTCTACGTTCATTATTATTCTATCCCTCTTTGTCCATTTTTACGAGTTGCAGCAGCAAACGTAGGTAGAATTTTAATTTAATTGTTATTTCTAGCTTTTTATTCATGAACATTCAACTTAAATAAATAGCTACCCACTCAACACTTAACAGTGAGACGAAACGCCGAAAGCTACTTTGTATGATCTACTTAGTTTGTTACGTCTTTACATCTAAATGAAATAGATTTCCATGTAAAATAGCACAGGCATGGCTAGAAAAAAACTCAAGTTTTAGAAGCAATAAAAGTAGGTATATATAATCGACTCCAGTAAACAAAATCAGAAAAATATATGATATTCTTCAGGATATATGCTAGGTAGATGGTGAGTTGAAAATATAATACAACTAATTTGATACTCTAGAAAAAAATCATGAAGATACCTCTACAAACTTTCTTTTTACAATAAATACCATACTAATATACATACAATCATTTTGACATTTTTGTCAGATTATTCTACAAGCAACATACTAAAGAAATAGTGTTTTAATGTTTTAGTCCAAACATTAGATTTTTTGTGAATAGATAATTGCTTCATATTTTGTAGTAAATTACCAGCGTTGTGCCATTGCGCTTTTCTTTCTTTTCTATGCAGTCCGACAAAGACCGCGCTTTAAGTCATGTAGTCGCAGAACCGGTCGAAGTGGAGGTGCTTGGGGAGGCTTATATCCAGCAGTGGACGTCTTTCGACTGAAATGATGATGATGATGATGAACGTATTGCGGATGGTAAGCAATGGGTAGCTCGCCGTCCGGTAAGGACCAGGTCCGGGTCGACGATGCGTTATGTTCCACTTTTTTTTGTTTCCACAAGAGATGTCGACACTAACTGATGGGGTTTTTTTTTTTTTTTTTTTTTTCGGATGGGAAATCATCAAATGACCCCTCCCGCTCTGGGTGGAGCGGAAGGGAGTGTCAGACTCTTACTGACTAAAACCCACCCGTGTTCCTTCTTTAGCCCTTTATGTTGCGGGTCAGCGGTAACCCTTTCGGACAATCCCGCTGACCCGGCAGGCTTCGGCCCTATGGGGCCCCTCCTCGATGCTAACTGATGGGGTTCGCTAGGGCCGATGGCTGCCAAGGTCGCGGGTTGTTCGAAACAGTTACCGTGGCCCCTGGCACTGGCAACTGAAGGAACACGGGTGGGTTTTAGTCAGTAAAAGTCTGACATGCCCGCTCCGCCCAGAGCAGGAGAAATTATTTGATGAGTTTCAACGCAAAAAAAGGGGTAGCGTATTACCCCGTAACTGGGTTGTAAAGGTCAGATAGGCAGTCACTCCATGTAAAATACTGCATCCGGTTAGACTGGGAGCCGACCCTAATATAGTTGGGAAAAGGCCAGGCAGATTGATTGAACGTTACGCTCGCGTAAATCAAACCCTATCTCAACCATAATTGGGCGATCCAGTAGGTTAGTAGTTAATACGGCACAAATCAAAAGCAGATAGTAATATTAACCCTATCTCGGCTTATCGGGCATCAACGCGGCGAACGGTTAACACTGAAGCTCGCTATGAACTAAGTGAATACGACTTACGAGTTGTAAGTGATTTAGTTAAACTTGGACACATTTCGAGTATGAGGATTTGTGATGGCATATTGATTAAAATTAATATTCGAGTATCTTCCGCCTATATTGAAATTTGTGGCAATAAGTTGTTGAAGCTGATGTGGGGGGAAGCGCCAGGAAGGGACGGCCTAGGAGGACATATTATAGTGACCTAATAATAATAAAACCTTTATTTTCAGGCTACTTTGGCCCATAGATAAATACCTTACAGACTAACATATATATATTACTAGCTGTGCCACGCGGTGTCACCCGCATAAATGTCGATCCCGTTTGAATATCGGGATAAAAAGTAGCCTATATGTTTATCCAGGGTATCAGCTACCTCCATACAAAATTTTATCAAAATTGGTCCAGCCGTGTGTTAGTAAAACACACACACAGTAAAACACACTTCACTCGAGCACTGTCTGTGTGCGATCGTGTGGCACTTGTCCGCGGAAGCGACGGAACATTACACCTTGCGGCCAAAAGTCCTCTGCCATGACGAGGTGCAGGTAGCATGTAGGTACTCGCACCACGAACGCCTTGAAGTTGAAGTTGCGGCGCGAGTCAAGTCACTGCACTCTCGGCCTGTACTTGATCCTTTGGCACACGTACTCCACGATGTCCTCGGCCTTGGTCTTATTGGTGATGTTCTTCAGAAAGGTCAGGTGCATAGTACTCGCAACCGGCGGCAGATGTATGAACGTAAACGAGGCAAAATAATTATGTAAGGATCGTAGCAGGTTGCCGGGTCAACGGGATTGTCCGAAAGGGTTACCGCTGCCCCGGAACATAAAGGGCTAAGGAAGGAACACGGGTGGGTTTTAGTCAGTAAGAGACTGACACTCCCTTACGCTCCACCCAGAGCGGGAGGGGTCATATATTTTTTTTTTGTTTGATGATGTCCCATACGCAAAAAAAAAAAGGATCGTAGCAGGTGGCTCGGTTTCGACGGCACGGTTGGCGCAGTGGTTAAATGATTGACTGCTGCGCTGCGTGTCGCGGGTTCGATTCCCGCACGGAACAAATATTTGTATGACCTACAAGTAGTATTTCCGGGTCTGGTTGTTTGTGTATGTGAGTTTAAATGTTTGTAAACGCACCCACAATACAGGAGAAATTCCTAGTGTGGGGCAACGTTTTTTCAAATTAAAAAAAAAAGGTGGCGTTCTGTAGTTTCTGCCTACCCCCATGGAAAGAAGGCGCGAGTTTATATATGTGTATGTGTAAGTTGTTAAAAGGAATCATAGAGTTTCTTGCTAACTATTCTTTATAGGTGTCTATGCTTTAAGACAGGCAATTTTCTGAAAGACTTCTTGACTGTTCAAATCTTCAGGTTATTGCTATAATAACGTATGGTGTAAACTAATAATTGTCAACAGGTAAGTGCCTAGCTATATCCGCTCCGACGTCGCCAAATCTAGAAAAAGTAGAAAAAGTAATTGTGTCTCATACTCATTAGTGACAGTTGAGCTCCTACAAGTTAGGGGCCCATACAAGACTAGTCCAGCATAATTTAAGTCGCTCAATATGAGTCTTGCATAACACTTGAAACGAGAAAAGAGTTAGTGCACAACGCAACATTGAATGAAACCGAATGTAGCGTAATTTCGGCGACTCACTTTGAGCGAAACAAAGTTCGTGCGAGTACGCTCTTAACTTACATAATATGTAACCCTCACCTTTTCATTCTCATGTAATTACAGGGTCAAATTAAATAAGCTAGCGAAACTTCGCAAACGGGATTGAATTGGTATCGATATCTAAACTTGATAAAACAAAAAGAAATTAATTTGATGTTTCTTTTTGTGGGGTCATCGACCGTAGTTAGTGTAGTCACTTCAAATATCAGTTTTTTTTTTTGTAAACTTTGACAGACGTTGGGGCTTTCGTAAACTTAACAAGACAAAACAAAAGAAAACAGATTGTCTCTACTCGGAAAGACGGATGACCAAAGTGAGTCACGTATCCCTTGAAAAAATCGATCTCATTTACGAGAGTGCAGCAAACCGCAATGTTGAGTGAAACTGAACGCCACGTAATTTCAGTGACTCACTTTAGGCGACGTAAAGTTTGCCACTATACACCATGTATAACCCGCTTATCTACCCTACAAACTCAGGTAACTCCTTATACAACCGCCTTATCCACAATATAAATAATCCGGGCGCTTCTACATTACCATTGATCAGCAACTAACGGGTTTTAGTTAGTAGCTCATTGGCGTAGTTACTACACACACGTAATAACTGTAACGCACAGTAACTCTCCGTGTGTTTCGTGCAGATAACGAATGTAAACAGACTATTAATTGTCGAGTAGGGAGAGAAGGGACGGAGAGCTTGTCGCCGAGCAGAATTGTTGGGTGTTGAAATGTCGTGCATGTCGTCTTTTTGTGACGCACATAATCAGCCTATAATGTTCCTACTGCTGGAACACAGGCCTCCTGTCGCTGAGAGGGAGTGGACCGTAATCTACCACGCGGGCCCAGTGAGGGTTGGTAGATGTCACATTCTTCGAATTTTTGGATGTAGGACATGCCGGTTTCCTCATGACGTTTTCCTTCACCGTTTTGAGGACAGTGGTGATGAAATAATTTACAAAGTAAAACGCCTGTCTGGACTATGATATGAGCTGGACTCCTTTGATAAAGATTGGTCCTTGGCAGCTCTGGACAGAGAGAGGTGGAAAGAGAGTAGGGTGGCCTTTGCCCAGCAGTGGGACAAAAAAAAACACCTGTCTGGGTACGAACCTACGACCTACAATACGTAAGTCGCGGCAGTTACACCTGGGCCATCACTCGTCTCGTCTTTTTGGGATGTCGTTTTGAATTTTTAAAGAGGTGAATCTTTAGAAGCTCGTAACTTAGGCTTTTAAATTATTAATTTATAGCTGTTGCCCGCGACTTCGTCTGCGATCCAGGATGAATAGCCTATGTCCTTACCCAGGTCATGGTCTAATTGTGTGCCAAATTTCATCCAAATCCGTCCTCGAAGATGTCAGGGAAGCCGCTGTCGTACCACGTCCAAGACGAACTGCTATCTTCATTTCAGCCGAAAGACGTCCACTGCTGGACATAGGCCTCCCCCAAGCACCTCCACTTCGACCGTTTCTGTGCTTCTCGCATACAACGGGTTCCTGCGGCCTTCACAAGGTCGTCGGCCTTCGGACAAACTGCTATATTCCAGCACAATCTTAATGATATTGAAGCTGCTGAACCACTAATACGAAGACCACTTAAAAAAAGGCTAAAAAGCAAGGCAAAAGTAAGGTAAAGGCTATTTATTATATTCTGCGCGGCTATATTTAAGAATTTTTGCATACAATTCTCTCCGCCCGTGTGTCGATTTCATAACTAGCGTTCCCACACATATAACGGAAAATTCATTACCATAATATATAGGTATATGCAAACAGCTGCAAAACGTAAAGTGTGCGAACAGATATTATATGGGTTTTATTATATTTGATCAACGTGTCAATGGGTCCGGAATTATTTATAGGTGAAAACATTCGTCGTAGCAATGTTGAAAGTTATTGCAGAAGCGTCATGATCATCATTAAAGAAAGACGTCCACTGCTGGACATAAGCCTCCCCCAAGCACCACCCCTTCGACCGGTGCTGTGCTTATCTGGCTTGGGTTCAAACTGAATAAAATCTTTTCATCATCTGCCTAGCTTTCTTTTCTTTTTTTTTGAGGATGGGAAATCATCATCCCGCTCTGGGTGGAGCGGAAGGGAGTGTCAGACTATTACTGACTAAAACCCACCCGTGTTCCTTCCTTAGCCCTTTATGTTCCGGGCCAGCGGTAACCCTTTCGGACAATCCCGTTGACCCGACAGGCTTCAACCCTAATGGGCCCCTTTAGTTGATGCTGACATCTCTTTGAGGCCTAGCCTTATAAACTATTCTTAATATCTATCATACAAAAGTTTCATCATCATCTGCCTAGCCTTTTCCCAACTATGTTGGGGTCGACTTCCAGTCTAACCGGATGCAACTGTATCACCAGCTGAATTACCAGCACTTTACATGGAGCGACTGCCTATCTGACCTCCACAACCCAGTCACTGGGTAATACGATACCACTTGGTAAGACTGGTTGTCAGATTTTCGGCCTTCTAACGACCCGTAACGACTTTCAATGATCCATGAATGACAGCCGGGACCAACGGCTTAACGTGCTTTCCGAGGCACGGAGGGGTCTCAGATGGTCACCCATCCACAGACCAACCGCGGCAAGCGTAGCTTAAACTGATCGATCGACCTGTGCGGCTGTTATTATTTAGTCACGGGCCTCTCATCTCTCAGGACAAAACTTCAATACCTACCCAACCCAAATATATGCCTGGAAGAGATCGCAGAAAGCAAGAAGGCCACCCATTGCATATTTTGTAGTGTTGAGCCGTAGAGCAGTGGTAGTCCAGTGGTAACTGCCGCGACTTACGAGTTGTAAGCCGTAGGTTCGAACCCAAGCAAGCACTTTACTTTCTGTTTTAAACAATTTCATCACCATTGCTCTCAAAAACGGTGAATGAAAACATCGTTAGGAAACCGGTAAGTATGTCCTAGAACCAAAAATTCCAAGCCATCTGACATCTACCAGCCTACACTGGGCCCGCGTGGTATATTATGATCCTCTTTCTCACTGAGAGGAGGCCTGTGTACCAGCTGTGCGAACTGCTTGCGGCTGATTATGCTTGTGCTAAGCCATTGTCTGGCTGTCAACTGGAATTACGAAAAATGCAAATGAACCTACCTACATCTTTTTTATTTGTTAGTCCATTTTATCACACTCTCTCGCTGACTAACTCAAAAGAAATTGGCATAATTATAACAAACTAACAACACAAAGGAATATCATGAAAGAGTACGAACTACCACTTAGCTAATTAAACAAGCTACTAATTGGCAGAACAATATATTCTGACGGCAGAAAATAAACTTGATTACTTTAAGTCTTTATTGCAACTCTGTCTGTTAATTAAAATGTTGTTTTTTTTTTAACTTTGATTAAATAGGGCTTTGTTTTGGTAAGTACACTAGTTTGTGCTTCTATTTATTACAGTGGTTAAATATTTTTTGCGTATAGTTCTTTCGTTTGTCTCACATACACATACTCACGCTTAAACGCCCTCAAGCTCACAATCACATGATCACACACTCACACTCACCCCAACACATGATCACACACACTCACTCTCAATCACAACTCATGATCACACACAGTCACACTCATTCGCAACACATGATCACACATTCATTCGCATAATAATAGCGTTTTTCTTCTTCCAGTTTCATTATTAAGTATTTTCATTTAATTCTTGATTTGATTGTTACGTTTTCTTTCATTTTGATTTATTTTTGTAATTTGAAGCAAACATATTTTACTTTTATTACCGAATGTTTATAAAATAAATTTTTAAATGGTAAACCCTCCACATTGGTGCCCAAGGCTTGCCTAGTTTGGGGCCAATGTAAAATCTCTGTAATCTTTTGAGCAATAAAGTTTTAATTATTATTATTATTTAACCGCATAAATATCGAACCCGTGAGGATATCGGGATAAAAAGTATCATAGATTTATTAGTGTCCGACCGAAACTTCGGTTTCGGTTTTGGTTTCGGCCAAAAATCAAGTTTTGGCGGCAGTTTCGGTTTCGGCCAAAACTGGCCGAAACTTTTGCCGAAACCGAAACTGATTTCGGAAGTTGTCGTGCACGCTCGCCTAACTTCGTTTGTCGCGGCAACGCTTTGGGGTACCTACCTAAAATAAATCAAGATTAAGAAAAAAACCTAGATTGATGATTCTTCTAAGTACAAATACAAACCAAAGCATTACTTAATAAGATTTAAAAATACCAATACTTAGTATTTAATGAAACAGTAACAATTAGTGATTTGATTATTGTTAACTGATAAACATTATGCTATGAGAACTTAATTTGAATGCATGCAAACATTATTATCATTTACTTAAATTTAACCAAAAGCCAGATACATCAATTCAGTAATATTTTTTCTCAGTCACACTGTAGTACGTTTTATCCATTAAAAATTTACGTAGTCTACTCTTAAATAGCACTGTTGTCAAGTCTTTTCAACCACTTAGTAATTTATTAGAAAATATTTACGTAACTCGTATCGCAAAATATAATGAAACAAAATAAATATTCGTGAAGACCTACATATTTGTATCAGACAAATGGCGACCTTTTACAGTTCTCCAGAACAGTTCCCTAAACAGCCACAGAATCACAAGCTGAATTTTGTTCTCCCTCTCATTCTCCGATTCACTGTCATTTCTTTCTAAACCATTATCACGTTCACGATCCTCCGTAATCCAACCGCAGCAAGGTTCAGATTCGCAACACCTTTCGCAGTGACCGTTTCTTGATCGTCCTTCACAGCTATTGTTGTGGCATGGTCTTGTGTGGTCACAGCATGGTCTGGTAGAAGCATGGTGACAGCATTCTGATCTACGGTGGTCAGATCCACGAGATCTTTCACATGTTCGTCTACAGGAACATTCGGAGCAGTCAGATGGTCCACGGCGTCTACAATAATGCTGATCAGTGTTGCGTCTAAACCAAGGATGAGGTCTGTCTGTTCTTGGGCTGTGGCAGCTATGTTCATGTCTCCGTCCGCGGCTGGAAGTTCCACAGCAATGGCATTCCGATGGTCCACGGCGACCACATCCTCTATGGCGATGCTCGAAGGGTCCCCATCTGGGAAGCTCAGGTTCACGGTGACAATGTCTTTCAGGACTATGCTCAAATCTTGGCCAGCCGAATGGTCCGAAACTTGGCTTATGGCTGTGATGATCAGAAAAGTCACCACGGAAAGGACAACCAAAAGACGGTCTGCTCATTCCTGCGAATTGTGGCCCAAAATGGCCGCCGAAGGGAGAGTTGCTCTCCCAGGGTCCTCTCATGGTTTAGATTTTATTGATTTATTTATAATTTTGTGCCCAAATGAGGTACACATTACACAAGATTGTCTCAACTGTTTATTACTTATTTTTAATTCACTTTTAATATAATTTACTTTATATAGAATAGATGTTTTTGCTTTGAATGAGTTCACTCGTATGTCGAACATATAAGTTCACACATAAGTTTATATCGCAGATAGTGATGCAATATTCACACTGATTTCAAGTACATAATATGCTGATGAAATTCTTGGCAGATATTTTTCATCAAGATGAAAAATATTGTTAACTGTTTATATAGTTAATGTATTTAAAGGGCTGGCTGTTTGTGTATGTGAATTTAAATGTTTGTAAACGCACCCACAATACAGAAGAAATTCCTAGTGTGATTAATTCAATGTTTTAAAAAAAATAAAAAACAGGTTTATTTTGGAATCTCCAAATGTTTTTCAAACATTGGAACATTATAATTTATGGATGGTTTTGATTGAAGGTCAACATATAATTGGATTAGGTAACTTCCATGTGACCTTGATTATGGGCACATATTTACCGACCGTGTCTGACACACCCACACTTCGCCAATTATATTAGGAGGCCCCACAGGTTGACAGCCATAAATAGAGGGTAGAGTACAAATAAACTAACCTAATAATCATTTGTAGTGTAAACTTTATTTATATCACACAGAGTCGAGTTTCCATTGAAAACATATTTTTTGGCATCCGTAGTAGTTTTTCCCCGTAGTAAAAAAACACATTAAGTAGTTTGCTGCGTGATGGTTACGCACGCAGACTAATCTGTATTTTTTTACTGTTTTTTTTACACCCATACAGGTAGATGAAAATGATGTAATTCATGCAATCCTTAGATAAATCTATGACACCTAGAATTTATTTGTTTTGCTATATTGATGATAATCTTATCAAACTACTAGATTTCATAGCCTTGGCTAAAAATAGTAATTGCCTAGCACGCGACTACAAATCGATAAAATAATACCTACAATAAATAAGGAGGAGCAATCGTTGAATAGAACTAAAAAATCATGCATGTTCTCTGTTGCAGAAATACGACATGAGCGGTAGGGACACGGAAATATATTCGCTGGTTCAAATCCGGCTCGAAGGACCATGTATTGTTGGGGATTCTTGAATAAAACACGACACGATAATACAAGTCATCGGCCAACATGTGAACAAGGAACAATAAATGGAGTAAGTTGTCTCGAATTGTATTATCGTGTCGTGTTTTATTCAAGAATCCCCAACAATATGTAAACACTTTAAATAAACACATACAAACAACTTATACAGCACAGATATTTATTGGATAGTCAGTTAGATTTTATTTATGTTCTATAATGTTATGCTGTGTGAGAGACACATACATTGGCCTACCACCACACTCGTTATCAGTTACAGGTTGTTGAATACTTTGTAATAATACGTAGTATAATATTGTGTAATTGCCCAATGTAAAAAAATTTCAAACAGTTTTTACAATTTATTTTAAGTTTCTCGCGACTTCAAACCTATCGTCCTTTGGTAACTGTCAGTGAGTCATCGTCAAATTAAAACCCTTTACTGACGCGGGACCTAAAACCTATTGTACAGACGCCAGCACATCAAGCTACCCGAAACTGTCAAATTTTCCCAATCAACTTTGAACCTTATGCTTTAGCGATAAAGTTGAAAATCTATTAAAGAAATTTGACAGATTGTAGTAGCTTGATGTGCTGGCGTCTGTACGTTTCTTGAGCGAGAAAATAGTCAGTCGCTTCCTCGTCGGGGATGGGGTTTGATTGGTTTATGATAGGAATTTAAGCATTTCGTAAATAAAACACATTGACTTTTTGGTTGATGGTTAATGGGTTAATATCCATAGAGGGTGTAGCAAGAATTGATTTTTCTGAACCGAAGGCGTCGACATCAGTATGTAATAGAGAAAACTGCTTATTTCACTTTTTTATTACTAAGACATAAACTTTTAATACAAAATTATAAAGACACATTAATAAAAAATATAGTTAAGTATATCACTTTTAAAATCACAAGAAACAGTTAGGTACTTTATTTATTAGGGACAACAAACAGCAGTATAATATTATATATTACACATGATTGGAGTACTAAACTAATAGAATTAACAAATACACTACTCACGACGTTATCCACGTTATTGATATGTTAACGTCATATTTAGAAAATCACATTACCAATACTTACAAAATAATGTTCATTTCTGCAATATCTATGTTAACTAACTATTCATCTATAAATAATAATTGCTATTCATAAAAAACTAAACGTACTTAATAATAAAATTACATTATTATCACTGATCATGCACACACGATAAACACGAATTCTTGAATTATTTGTACGTCATCACTTCAAACACACTGAGGTCTTGTAGCTCTTCAGGGTCTCTGTTCAGGTCCTCCCCAAAGTCTAACCCACGGACGTTCTGCGTTAGATGAACCACGTCGTCCAAACCACCAGGATTGAGCCCCGAAGTTGTGACTGCTAGGTTGATGTCCGTGGAAGTCGTGAGGTTTGCCTTCATTCCGCATCAAGCGGGAAGGAGGTCCATCGAAAAGAACACCGCCTGGTAGCCCCTCACCATCGCGTTTAGGTTCCCAGCGTCCACATCCAGATTTTCGGTGGCCATCTTCGGGAGGTTCACGTCTCTGATGGTCAGGTCCATAGTGATGACCGTGCCTTTCAGGGCCGTGATCAAATCCAGGTCTTCCGAACGGTCCAAAACCTTGGTGGCGGTCTTGGTGCCTACTTAAAGGACAACCCCAAGATCTGCGTTTTATTTCCACTTCAGGGGCGTAGTACCCATCGAAGGGTAGATCACAAACATCGAACTCCTGTCCTTTCATGATTTTGTTTTTCTTTACTATTTGGTATACTCGTATATACAATATTTTCTGGATCAATACTTGAATACACGAAAATATTAGTACAGAAGACTTCCTCAATTGAATACAGAGATATTCTTGGCTTGAATGAGTTCACTCGAATGGCGATCACATCAACAAACACCGGTTTATATCGTACTAATGAGTGACGCCACTTTACGATAAATTACGATGAGAGTACGAAGAGAGAAAAGTATATGATCGACTACAGTAAACAAAAATCAGATAATATAAAATATGTAAGATAAGATATATAAAATTTATGATATTTTTCAGGATATATGCTAGACTAGCTTCTGCCCGCGACTTCGTCCGCGTGAAATTTCACCCTCCCCTCATTCACCCTCTTAGGGATGGAATTTCGAAAAACCCTTTCTTATTGGATACCTACTCTTCACAAAGAACACACCCTCCAAGTTTCATGTCTCTAGGACCAGCGGTTTGGGCTGTGTGTTGATATATCAACAATCAATCAGTCAGTCAGTTTACCATTTTATATATATAGATAGATAGTGTGTCGAAAACATAATACAACGAATTTGATACGATAGAAAACTATTATGAAGATACCTCTAAAAATTTTCTTTTTAAAATAAAAACCATACTAATATACATACAATCATTTCAGGTTTGGTCCCATAGTAAAAGTTGTTCATAATAATGAGTACAATGATCTCATAGGAGGCTGTTAATGTTTTACCAATAACCCTGTATAATCAATTGCAGGTTTTAGACATCAATAGGTAACGTCGTGTTGAAAAAAATATATAACATGAACATGTGGGGTGTCAAAATGAGGAAACCATTCCAAAAAAATATAGTACAAAAAGATTGAAAAAATAAACACTTTTTATTTTCTATTTTTAGTCTAGCGGTGTTTAAGACTGTGGGTTCGATCTCCGTGTCGGGCAAAGTGTCATTTTTTTATCATTGAGCTTATTTTATTAAATTACAACACTCTTAGTAGGTAGTAGACCAGTGTTTAGATTTGTGCTCAAAAATAAGTATAGTATAAAACAGCCTATAATTCTCCCACTGCTGGGACACAGGCATCCTCTCTGGGAGAGGGTGTGGGCCATAATCCACCACGCGAGCCCAGTGCAGCCCCCTTCAGCGCTGACTGCACTGACTGAAGCGGACTGCCTCATTGGTCTAGTGGTCGCAAACGCTACTGGTGAGCATGAGGTCCTGGGTTCGTTTCCCAGGTCGAGCACAATATTATTGGGTTTTTCCATTAGGAATTTCCCGGAGTTTGTGCCCGGTTGATGGCAATAGGCTCGCCCCATATTACATGGGACTTAAACATGATTGGCGAAATGCGGGTGTAGTATAATTTACACATCTGCCTAACCCATCATCCCATACAGGCGTGATGTTAAGGTAAGTATGCACTAAAGAGCAATAAAATCATGGCTACCAAATATAAACAATCACAGTTTTAATTTAACTTCGACTCCCGGCGCCAAATTACTGCGCAGGTTGTTTCAATTCGTCCGTGACGTCACCCTTCCGGTTGCCAGCGGTTGCACAGTCTGCAGCAACATGCAGAATATTAATATCCCACCTACATTACAATATATTTTAATGAAGTTATTTCAGTAAAGTATTTTACATTTTCTGGATTTTATTTTTGTGGCAACCCTGAATCTTATAGAGTGGCTCTTAAAAAGTAACTCTTCCTTATCCCTTATACGACCGGCGACCCGGCTCTGTTTCGCACGGCTTTTACGACTTGAAACACAGAGATATCTTTATTCTAAGTAAGTTAAATATTAATGGATAACACATAACCTTCCGGAATAAATTCTTTAAATAACGGTGAGAACCGCATAAAAATTCAAATTCTTTATTGCGTTGAAAATTCGTTACGAAGTTAACAAAATCAAAATCGGCTCATCCGTTCGGGAGCTACGATGCCACAGACACACACATACACACACCCCCCCACAGACACGTCAAAGTTATAACACCCCGTCGTTTTTGAGTCGGGGGATAAAAAAGGAACAATGCTAAAGAATGCTAAGAAGAAACTTTAGTTTATTATTCAGGGTGATTGGAATATAGTTGCGAAGCTTTAAGGCGAAGATAGTACATACAATTTAGAGCCATTTAAGCAATGGTTGTCTTAGACGAAGTCTTATCAATTTTTTTTACCTAATTTTTGTTTTTTTTTATAAATTTCCCAAAAAAGGAGTAAATTCGTTTTGGCACATACGTCGTTTTATTCCGAGCGCACGCACATTATAGCCATCTCTCTTCTTTTGCGTTTCAAAAGTAATTGCATCACTTTCGCTCGCTTAGTAGATTTGTTTTTGAGGTAGTGCCTTATAATTATATACCTCATGTCCATACCATACCATAATCAGCCTATAATGTTCCCACTGCTGGGACACAGGCCTCCTCTCGGTGAGACCTCATGTCCTTTTGTACGTATTCGTGTATGAAACTGACAGGTGTCAAATACGCGTTCTCTCAACGGCCGAACTATAGTCATTTACAATTCTGACATTCATGAATGTATAGTTATATGGGAGTCATGAGAACATACAACGTGCCCGCGCAGCGGCGCACGATCTACTGGCGCGCAGAACGCGGCGCCGGTAATATTTATAGTGTGCGTGCAGACGACGCTATACGCCGCGCACGCGCCGGAGCGAGATGGGTGCCCGTTCATTGTGGATCATAGTCGCAGATTGTTTTAGGTAGAATAAAATCAGTGTTCTCCTATTGGTCAATCAAATATTTTAATATAGGTGTGCCTAGCAACTGTGCTAGTTCAAAATATGATGTAAGGCAGCAGGAACAACCAATAAATGACTATTATTCCCTGCAATAATTATTATTTCACACACTCCTTCGTATTCCCAACAATTGGTGACCCCGACGTGATCGCTTATAAGAAGACCTTTTCTTGTGGAGCAAGCTGCCATGTCTGAAGAGAAAGAAGCGAGAATCCAGGCCGAGATGAACTACGACGTGAACGCGGTGTCCGTGCAGTCGCGGCTCTTACCTTTCTGGAGGGAAATACCCCGTGCCTGGTTCATCCAATTCGAAGCCGTGATTGACCCATTAAAGACCTCAGATGACCAAAAATTTCGATATCTACTGCAACAACTGCAAGCGGTCGACTTACAACATCTGACCGACATACTTTACAACCCGCCTGCAACTGGGAAGTACGAAAAGGTAAAACAACGCCTACTCGAAGCCTACGATAAATCAGACGTCAAGAATTTCCAGAAACTAATCAGCGGACTAGAACTGGGAGACCAGAAGCCCTCCCAGCTGTTAAGGAAGATGCGAGAACTCGCAAGCGGCATGATTACCGAGGAAGGTCTCAAAATAGAATGGCTAAATCACCTGCCCGCACAAGTTCGAGTCGTCTTGTCCGTAAACAAGGAATCATCTTTGGACACCTTAGCTGCGATGGCAGACAAAATGGTCGAGTACGCAGAGAGTCCCAGCGTAGCCGAAGTCTCGGCACCAGCACCCTCCTCGTCGTCTACAACCTCCATGACGCAACTAGAAACACTGGCAAAGCAAATGGAGAAGCTCACGCTCGAGATCGCTGAACTACGCCGAGGACGGCCACCACACCGACACCGACGCCGCCCGTACAATCCTCGCTTTCGATCCCGCTCACGCTCGCAGTCAACGCAACGTGGACCTGCACATAAACCTGGAGACGCCAACTGGGAATGCCGCTACCACTACCGGTTCGGAGACAAAGCAAAACGCTGTGAATCACCATGTTGTAGAAGGAAGAAGTCGTCGGAAAACTAGAGCTGACACCGACCGTGGCGGACGTCGGTGTCCCGTACACCAGTAATCGCCTTTGTGTACACGACCGCAACACTCACGAACGTTTCCTCGTGGACACAGGCGCAGACATCTCCGTTTTGGCCGCCAAGCGAAAAGATAACAAAACTGCAAGCGCCTACAATTTATACGCGGCGAACAATACGCCAATCAAGACCTACGGACAGAAAACTATCAGGCTAAATTTTGGATTACGAAGAGACTTTATTTGGTCATTCGTCGTTGCAGACATCAAAACCTCAATACTGGGAGCTGATTTCCTCCGTCACTTTAAACTGTTGGTGGACCTGGACAAGAAAAAGTTAGTAGACAAGATTACCGAACTATCTATCGACGCCTTAGAAGTTTCTACAAACACCGAATCAGTTCACATCTTAAGCAACAATCAAGTATTCTACGACATTTTGAAGCAATATCCTGATGTCCTACGTCCCATGTCGCTGAAAGAACCACCTAAACATGACGTGGTCCACCATATTGAAACTACCGGCCCCCCACTCTACGCTCGTCCCCGCCCGCTGCCCCCGGACAAGTATAAGGCAGCCAAAGAAGAGTTTGACCGCATGTTAGAAATGGGAATCTGCAAGCCATCAAAAAGTCCATGGGCTAGCCCTCTTCATGTTGTGAAGAAAAAGGATGGAAGACTACGCGTGTGTGGCGACTATAGACGTCTCAACGCAGTCACCCAACCGGATCGCTATCCCGTACCTCACATTCAAGATTTCACGTACCAATTACACAACAAGAAAATATTCTCGAAACTTGATTTAAAAATGGCGTACTATTGGATACCTATCGCCAAGGATGACGCACAGAAAACGGCGATCACAACACCTTTTGGGATGTTTGAGTTCAATTGTATGACGTTTGGACTACGCAACGGCAGTCAAACATTTCAAAGATTCATGCACGAGGTACTGAGAGGCATAGACGGCTGTTTCTGTTTCATCGACGATATACTCCTCTTCGAAGAAAACGAAAAAAAACACGAGCAGCTTCTTCATCAAATTCTACAGCGATTGGATAAATACGGTCTGACACTGAACATAGAAAAATGCGAGTTTAGTAAAGAAACAATAGATTTTCTTGGCTACGAAGTATCGGCGACCGGCGTAAAACCTACAACGGAACGAGTTAAAGCTATATCTACCTACCCAAAACCGAAGACCATTCTCGAACTTCGACGTTTCTTGGGAATGATCAACTTTTACAGAGACTGTCTACCTCGGCAAGCAGAATTACAGAACGAACTTAACAAGTACCTACATAACAGAAAGCGCAATGACAACACGCCGATCGAGTGGACAACGGACGCAGAGCAAGCCTTTGAGAAGTGCCGCCAAAGCATCACAGAGGCCACCATACTCTCACATCCAGTTCAAGGAAGTTCCCTCGCCATCATGTCAGACGCTTCAGATCACAGCCTTGGTGCTGTTCTCCAACAAAAAGTGGACAAAGTTTGGAAACCACTAGCATTTTATTCAAAAGCAATGAGCGCGACACAACGCCGATACAGTGTATACGATCGCGAACTGTTAGCCATGTATACAGCTGTTAAACACTTTCGCCGATTGATAGAGGGTTGCGACGTCGAGATACATACAGACCACAAGCCGCTTACGTACGCCCTCACAAGAACAGCAAGTGCCACCGACACACCGAGACGCGAGAGACAACTGCATTTCATAAGTCAATTCTGTACCAGCATAAAGTACATAAAGGGGGAACAAAATACAGTCGCAGACGCATTATCAAGACTCGAAGAGATCAATTGTCCGACAACTATCGATTATAATCAACTGAGCATCGATCAACAACAAGACCAAGAACTAAAAAAACTCAAGAAACAAAAAAACCTGATACTAAAAGAAATAACTATACCCGCATATAATGGACCAATCACATGTGAGCTATCAACTGCAATTCCACGACCATATCTACCCGAAAGACACCGTTACGCAGCTTTCAAAGCGCTACATGATTTATGTCACCCGGGCGTACGTAGTACAAGAGAATTGATAGCAAGAAAACTATTTTGGCCGTCAATGAATAAAGAAGTAGCACAATGGACGCGAGCCTGCATAAGCTGCCAGCGAGCGAAAGTACATCGGCACGTAACAACGCCGTTAGCACAATTCCCGCCATCACAACGCTTCGAACACATACATATAGATATCGTTGGCCCGCTGCGTCTTTCTAATGAATATCGCTACTGCGTCACTATAATTGACCGATGCACCAAATGGCCCGAGGCAGTTCCTGTCCGCGACATCACAGCGGAGGTCGTCGCGCAAGTATTATACGAAACGTGGATAGTGAGGTTCGGCTGCCCGCTACGCATCACGACAGATCAAGGACGTCAGTTCGAGTCTTCACTGTTCAACGCGCTCATGAAGAAAATGGGAATCAGCAGAATTCGTACAACGGCGTACCACCCGCAGTCGAATGGACAAGTTGAGCGATGGCACCGAACAATGAAAGCGGCGCTTATGGCTCGCGGGGCAACAACGACATGGACAGAGGAACTTCCAACCGTATTGTTGGGACTGCGCACTGCCCTGCGACAAGACAACAACCTCAGCCCAGCTCTAATGACGTATGGTACCACACTTCGGATACCATCTGATTTCTTTGAGCCACAAAGTTCAAGAATCGACGACGCGGAGCTAGTACGCCGTCTCGCCCGCACGATGACGTCACTCACGCCGGCACCACACCGCGCGCAAACAGCTGACAAGCCTTTTGTTTACAAGGACCTATCAACGTGTTCCCATGTTTTCGTTCGCAACGATACCACCAGAGCACCACTGACACCACCTTACGATGGCCCCTATGAAGTTCTGAAGCGTTATGACAAGTGTTACAAAATCCAGCTACCACTACGTACTACGGTGGTGTCACTGGATCGACTAAAACCAGCCTACATCGTGAGCGAAACGGAAACAAGTTCAGCGAGCACCCAGACGACAACGGCACACTCCCATACATCGGCAGCTCACCATGACTCGACCACTACCACGGCACCTGCAAATAAACCCTACATCACGAGAAGCGGAAGATTGGTCAAGAGAAACGTACGCTTCTCTTGAGGGGGAGTGATATGGGAGTCATGAGAACATACAACGTGCCCGCGCAGCGGCGCACGATCTACTGGCGCGCAGAACGCGGCGCCGGTAATATTTATAGTGTGCGTGCAGACGACGCTATACGCCGCGCACGCGCCAGAGCGAGATGGGTGCCCGTTCATTGTGGATCATAGTCGCAGATTGTTTTAAGTAGAATAAAATCAGTGTTCTCCTATTGGTCAATCAAATATTTTAATATAGGTGTGCCTAGCAACTGTGCTAGTTCAAAATATGATGTAAGGCAGCAGGAACAACCAATAAATGACTATTATTCCCTGCAATAATCATTTTATTGAAACGCGAACCCATTTCTGTATTCCCCGCGACATCTCACCACGTCCAAACTACGTCAATATCGTGTCTTGTTAAGGCAAGGAATCGAAATGTCAATCGTACGGACAACATGTATTTTGACATTTCAAACCACGCCATTACGTCATAGAGAATACGTTATTAACAGATGTCGTGATTAGGTAAGTAATTGACGTGGTAACGTAAAATAGTCATAGTGAATTAGGGCCCAGCACCCTTATTGCGTAAAACCCTTTCAATCACAATCCAAGGTTTCGAAAGAAATTTCCACTGCTTCATAGGTTTGAAAAGTTCTTCGTTCAACAACGTCAATAAAGCAATGAAAAAAAAAATGTCAAAATGAAAAAAATTGCACAATTGTCATTTACGTGTATTACTAATTACCCCACAGATCCTGCCGTTATTGCGTTTTAGAAGACAATTAAGGGAGGCCTATGTTCAGCAGTGGACTGCTTTCGGGTGAAATGATGATGATGATAAGACCATTTGCAGACCCCGCTATCGTACAAGTCAGGGAAAGTAATTGGGACCTAAACGCTAACGCTACAGTAAACAAAATAAAAAAAAATATATGATATTCTTCAGGATATATGCTAGTTAGATAGTGTGTTGAAAACATAATACAACTAATTGGTTACGATAGAAAAAATCATGAAGATACCTCTAAAAACTTGCTTTGTACAATAAAAACCATACTAACATACATACAATCATTCTGATTTTTTGTCAGATTATTCTACAAGCAATATAACAAGCACTAGTGTTTTAATTTTTTAACAATATTTTTTTTTGTAAATAGATAATTGCTTCGTATTTTGCAATAAATTACCAGGTTTGTGTCATCACGCTTCTCGCTTCTCTTTCTTTTCTATGCAGTCCGAAAGTGACCGCGCTTTAGGTCATGTAGTCCCCTTAACCAAATTGATTAACAACTTGAATTGCGCTTTTGAATTTTGCTTAAATGTAAGTTATTTATTCTCGTGACTCAGTCAGAGAAATTAATTGTTCAACAATGTTACAACCTACGTCAATTTGCTATGCTACAGCTATTTCATACAACTGTTATCCTGCCTAGTAATCAGGTACAGGTGTAACTTCTCAACATTTAACAGACATTTCCTCAATCCAAACTTCCTAGTTTCCACAAACACGTCAGCAGTCCTTCATCAAACCATCAGAACTGACGTTTACAACCCAAAATACTCACACAGAAACAGCCCAAGTCGGGAGCGAATATAATTAGAACGGCAGCCACCATTCCAACCTAATTTCAATTCATACTGGAAATTAGACTAGCTTTAGACTTAGATAATTTCAAACTGCGCTCTGCTAGGCAAACATAAGGCTGAGCGTATAATGTGGCAATCTTAGAAGTGGAGTCGGTAGACATTCAAAACTAGGAGATTTTGTTCATGCGACTATTTGAGGTGCAGCCTTTTTAAACACATAGAGTCACGAATGTATCCCCGAAAGGGGTAAACATAGTCGAATAGTGTGCCAATATATTACCGAAGCAATGGTGGCGCAGTGGTACGAGGTTGGAGGTCGAGGGTTCGAACCCAGACAGGCGCTTTACTTTGTGTAAACTATTTCATCACCACTAGTCTCAAAACGGTGAAGAAAAATATCGTGACAAAACTGGCATGTCCTAGAACCAAAAATTCGTTGCAATTAGCCGGGAAGAAATTAAACTTCGGGCTACTAGACCGGTAAGAATTTGCAAATTGCAGATTGCAAAACCTGACCCAGATATAGAATGCAAGACAAATATCTAAACGTGTTCACCTTGCACACAACCACAAAACAAGCCAACAATTTTATTATGAACTAGCTGTGCCCGCGACTTCGTTCGCGTGGATGTCGGAACACAATAATGTGTCGCTTAGGAAAGGTGTAAAAGGAAAAATCTTCCGATCCTGTCTGGTAACGCTTTCCTTGCCTGGGGTTCTCAACCATAGCCCTTTCGACTGCACAGCAGTCACTGCGTCTTCAGGGTTCATAATGACAATGCGACGAAGTGTCACTTTGATTTTTGAGGATAAATAAAAATGAAAGCGCCTGCTCGAGGCTGATTGTCTGACCAAATAGCCATATTATGTCCATTTACCATAAGATACCTTGAGGGTCGATATGGTGCATTTCCGACGTTTGGCCCCCAAACTGGAACGTGACGGGGCCGCCATGGGATCTGGAGGCGATAGTCCTCGCGCGCCTGTATGAGTGGCGCGCGGAGGCACTACGCCGGGGGGAAGATCCGCTTCCGCGGCAAATCGGTGCGGAGCGGACAGATCTCCGGCGCGATCTCATGGCGGCATGGAAAGAGCGACTGTCGCTACCCAGCGCAGGGCACGCCGCGATAGCGGCGATAAGACCCCTCTTTAAGGAGTGGCTAGAGAGGCGCCACGGCGCCCTCACCTACCGCCTGACGCAGGTCCTCACCGGACACGGAAGTTTCGGGAGGTTCCTGCACATCATCAGGCGGGAGGAAACGCCCGGGTGTCACCATTGCTAGGATCGCTCAGAGGACACGGTGGAGCACACGGTGGAGGTCTGCCCCGCTTGTGCGGAGCACCGCCGTGTCCTCGTAGAGGCGATTGGCAGCGGCGGCGACCTCTCGCGTCCGGCCCTGGTGCAAGCCATGGTCCGGGGCGAGAGGGAGTGGGAGGCAGTCACCTCCTTCTGCGAAGCAGTCATGCTAGCAAAGGAGGTGGCGGGATGGCTCATGGAGAGAGCCTCCCGTCCCAGCCACCGTGGGAGACGCTCCGGGCGTCGGGAGCCGCGTGACGACTCCCGGCCACCGTAGGCGCGGGCCTGCGGGCGGAGAGTAATGGGTAGCTGGGTTTTAGTCAGTAAGAGTCTGACACTCCCTTCCGCTCCACCCAGAGCGGGACGTCATTTGATGATTTCCCATCCGAAAAAAAAAAGGGTCGATATGGTTTTAACCAAGACAATGGCTAAAAATTTAGTTATTGTCTCGAAAACATAATTTACAATACCTTTTTACGACATGGCAGTGCTACTTGTATTGGGTACCTTGACGTATCGCTGCCGGCCGTAGTCGAGTCGACGGCAGCGAAGAGTCCTGGGACGCGGTGGTTTCCTTCTGCGAAACGGTCGTCTCGCAGAAGGAGGCTGTGGAAAGGGAGAGGGAGATCTCATCCACTCACCCGGCCCGCAGTAGGCGCATCGGGCGTCGGCGGAGGGCGTACAACGCCCTCTTCCAGCCCCCCTAAACGGGTCCAGGGGCGAAGAATTCGGGGACGTCTGTCACCGCCAACACATCAGGACTTGAGCTGGCGGCGCGTAGTGTTCCACGCGCGCCCCTCTTTGACGTCACCAGTCGGGGGTTGCGGAAGGATCGTACGGTCCCGCAACCCCCGACGTAGGTGTGAGACGGAACACTGGGTTGATTTTTAGTCAGTAAGAGCCTGACAGACCTCGCCGCCCGTTCCAGGGCGGCGGACATCCATGAAGATTTTCCACCCCGGAAACAAAAAAAAAGGGTGTGCACCTGCCGAACCTATATTCAATAAATCAACAGCCCGTCTTGAGGTGTGCGTTGAAGCGTTATCATGGTAAAGAAATTTAAAAAAATTCGAGAAAAAAGGCAAAAAAACTATGAAAGTATGATAATTATGATCTTAAAACCTTATGTCACTAAGAAAATGCTTCTCTGTTAACAATGTTAGAAAGGTTGCTTGCCCCTCGAAAGAGCTCCTACATAAAGTTGCCCGTGTGTGTGTTTGTTTCGGCCTTTCTTCTCAGAGTAGTCAGATAGGAAACGACGACTTCATCTAGTTTAAAAAATAAAAACATGATTGACGTGTAAAAGTGTTTGTACAAACCTACTTACAAAAATAAATTCATTTATCATTGCAATCTTTATCACTCAGAACACCACATCACATAATATTATCTTACATTATCCTCACTTTTTATTTGAAATTCTTTTAGCGCCACTAATCAACCAACAATCGAAAGCGATTAACATTATATTATGTAATCATTACTTTTTCAAATAACACAGGCAGAAGTGACTGTGATAGTCATCTTATAGGTAAGCCTGCATGACGTGATTATTCACATAATAATGTTATAAACACAATAATTATGTTTTCGTTAGTACTATAAAGCGCCAATAGATGTCATTACGTGTATCCAACTTACGTAATGAAAGTTGTTGTAGAATACATTAAATTGATTATATCTTTTGATACAGTGAAGCGATTGCGATGAAACCAAAACTAACTACTACTCCGAGTTCTACACTATATTTGAGTATAAAAATTTACCATATTGGTTTGGTACTTTTTACGTTGAACGTGTTCAAATCAAATTTTGTCACATCCAAACAGACAAACCGACAAACCGACAAACAGACAAAAATTCTAAAAATTGATGAAATGGCATCTGTTGGTTATCCTATAACACCCCAACTATTTTTTTTTTAATATTTTCAATGTACAGAAACGCCTCGTCTACAGATTTATTATATGTATAGACTAGCTTCTGCCAAGCTCTGTCGTTATAGGTGTATCCACATCTGGCGAATGCGCCGCTTGCGAACTGCGCGCGTGCATTTCATGTTCGTACGCAGACCCTGCGCCGTCCGCGCGCCGCTCGCGCGCTAGCTACGCGCCGTACCCGAGCGGCGCAAGCAAATTCACAACTGAGGCTCATAGTTCAAACGCGAACGAAGCTATGTGCGATTGCTTCTTAAATCCAGCCAAGTCTAACTCTCTAATTTGCTTTCCAATTTTATTACGCGCGCCCCACTCGAGACTTGCAGGTGCAGGAGATGCACTAGAGCGGCGCACCAAACGTAGGCTGTAACCGCACGCGAGCAACACTCGTGCAGTTCGCAAACGGCTTGCGAGCTGCGCATTCTCCAGGTCTGGAAACATCTTTAGAACCTTCTTATTATTTTCATTTACACTTTATGTAAACTAATTATGTATAAACGTATTGCTAGAGTGAAGTAGAGCATTGGTGGCCCAGTTGAAATTACGAGTTGTAGAGGCTGATTATACTGTGCTAAACGTCGCACCATAAACCATCGCATGTATTGTAAGTCGGGTTCAAATATTGCGGTTGTGTGTCCCGGCCGATAACGACTACAAGGGTGGTCTTATAAGGCCCAACGCACCGATGTAAATAATACAACGGAATTGACAGCTATTGGACAGACTAGGTGCTCTAACTGTGATGTAGGTCTAAGGCTGGGTTCAGATGGGATCGATATGTCTAGGATGTCATCGAAACTTTGTTATTACAAAAAAAATTGGTGAAGTTGTGTCGTGATGGTGATTTCGACCTCGCCTTTTATGCACGGAGTTTGTGGGTTCAAATCCAGGCGAATACCAATGTAACATTTTCAATTCATAATATGTACTTTCTGAGTTTAACTTTTTTTGTTTTCAGTAACACCTAAGGTGATCATCATCATCATCATCAGCGTACATCAATCCACAGCTGGACATACGCATCTCTTGAGGTTGTATTGAAAACATATTCAATAGAGAAAATTGCGCGCCTGTCGTGTTTAGACCTACGACTGACGTCAGACGGGCCGCTAATAAATATATATACGACATAAAAACGGATCCGTCAGATCCGAAGTCTAGTAGGTACGGCCTTATAAATAAGATTCAAAATTATTTGAAGCTAGAAAGTGAAGAAACTAAATCAGGCGGGTTGCTGAAGTAGTGGTACGTGTTATCGGCGTCACACGTACCACTGTCTCACCACGTGACACTACCAACTTGGCTCTCGGCTTAAGCAAACTGTCTGGTGAACATGATTTCAATACCAAATCATGTTCACCAGACAGTTTAAGAAAACTTCTGCTCGGACGAATTAAGGCTCCTACAAACAGGCGCGACACGCAATATAATCGCGCGTGACACAAAGGCACCGCAAGTCGCGCAAACGAGTGGTGCCTTTGTGTCGCGCGCGATTATATCGTATGTCGCGCCTGTTTGTAGGAGCCTTTAGAAACGAATTCTGCCTAAAACGGCCTTGGAACGAGGGACTAGCAACAAGCTAGGTTTGCAAAACATTTTGCAGTGTGTAACTATGATATTGGTGTCGCTTCTGTTGTTCACAAACTAAACTAAATTTAAGTTCAGTGCATCTTTTTCTATCTATTTCATTAAGAAAAGGACAGAAGAGAAATTTTAGTTTAGTCCTGTCAAATGAATCAGCGCCTGACGTAAATTGACGTAATTTTAGTAGGCAAGTTTATAATCACGTCTAAAACGGATATGTATGCGTCTAACCTTGTCAGGCGTTGATTAATTTGACAGGACTATACTAAAATTTATCTTCTGTCCTTTTCTTAAGAGCGTTTATGCCGTAGGGCATACAAACTTTCAAGCCCTTGTTTTTCGAAATGAATGAACTGATTTTCATACGCATAAGCAGGATACAAAGGTCTAAAAAGTTAGTGAACATTTTCGTTACAGACAAATTAGACCGATTTTAAATTTTCCATGGAAACATATCACCAGTTATCTTTTTTTAAATAAGACATTTCGAAAATGTTCTCTACTAACTTTTTAGACCTTTGTATCCTGCTTATGCGTATGAAGTTTCATTTACATCGGTTCATTCATTTCGAAAATCAAGGGCTTGAAAGTTTGTATGAAATGCCGTACGGCGTAAACGCGAAAGAAAAAGATGCGCTGAACTTAAATTTAGTTAAGTTTGTGAATAAGGGAATCGCCACCATTATTTATTTATCTATCTATATCGGATATCTATGATCTTTATATATAAAATTCAAAGTCCTTACTGACTGACTGATATATCAACGCACAGCCTAAACCGCTGCCGCTGGTCCTAGAGACATGAAATTTGGAGGGTGTGTTCTTTGTGAAGAGTAGGTATCCACTAAGAATGGGTTTTTCGAAATTCCACCCCTAAGAGGGTGACTGGGGGGAGGGTGAAATTTCACGCGGACGAAGTCGCGGGCGAAAGCTAGTTTATACATATCGTCGACCGTAGGTTCAATTAAGGTAAGGGACAAAATACCCAAAATGAGTTGAGTATACAGTTTTGTTCAGAATTTTGCGCTCTTTCGAATGGTGTATATGAAAAAATTCTAGCTTAAAAAAAATGTCCCTTACCCTACTGATTTTTGGATTCGAATTTCGAATCAGCCCTATAATAACAATGTATCTGAAAAACTATGCAATATAGCAACTTGAAATGGTGTAATTACCGCCGCCAATCCACTTCAAATAAGGTAAGGGTCTTCCCAATCAACGAATTATTCTTCACACATTTTTTCAACAAGACCTTTACACTATTTTTTCATTATAGATTGGATCCAACGTAGAGATCAATTTAATGTAAGGTATGTACATTACTAACAAAATACGTTGGTGTAAGGGACGTCTATTTTCTTAAATAGCTAACTTATTTAAATAAATGTTACACAGGTAGATAGAGCACTAAAATACAAGATTATGTGTGAAATCAGATCCGAAAAAGGTTAATAACAAAAAAAGTTATAGGCGATTTAGTCCGAAAAAAAACTTTGTCGGCCTCTCCTGAAAAATCGTATTATGTCCCTTACCTCAATTGAACCTACGGTCGACGAATATACCTTTGTCTCTTTTCAAACAAAAACCCTACCTCTCTCGTCTCTTAGTGGTCATCATGATTTACATAGAGCACACTAAACATCAATGACCCGACCATTGACTATTCCATCTCAACTTCATTTTCATTCGAAACCATTATAAGTACTACATAATATGACCCGAAAGTTCTCTATTTCAACACAAGCGTACTCGCTGACAAAGGCTAGCCAAATACGAAATTTACCCAAAATTTCACACAGACCCCACTCTCGAAATAAATTCTATGGCTTACGGCATAAGGTTGGTTTTCCATTGTAAGAAACGTAAATAAGAAGTCACGTAGGTCGTTACTTCCGCTAGTTGTCGCTACACTATGGGATACGGGATTTGTAGGGTGACCATGAGTTGTAGTAATTTGTGGTGTGTCAGGACAAGGATTTTATGATGTATGGTCCGGTGAGTTTTCCTTGAACGAAATAATAAGGGCGGGTTATTTATGTGTGGGTATACCTTTTTAAGTGGCGGTGCTTGAGGGGAGGCTTATGTCCAGCAGTTGACGTCTTTCGGCTGAAATGGTAATGATGATACCTTTTTAGATTACTGGTACTTTTTGGTAGACAGTTTTTTTTCATCGAGTAAAAATATTGAAATTTTGAATGTGTGTGTGGTGGGGTGTGGGGGTGTGTGTATGGGTGTGACTGTGTAGTGTGAGTGTGTGTGTGTGACTGTATGTAAGTATATTCTCATAAGATTTGTTTAGTTTTATTAAGTGAATTGTTTATGATTTCTTGTATTGTTTTTGTCTCCTTTACTCTTTCACATGCTTTCTACATCTCTCTTTTTATTTTCCTATCGTAGGTATGCTGGAAGAGATTTCTTATGACAGACAACACAGAAACACAACAGAAACAGAACACAGAAACAAAACAGAAAAATAGGTACAAAGGTGATGCTTATCATCACCTTTGTACGTATTTTTCTGTTCTGTTTTTTTTCTTGTCTGCTTATGTATGTGTGTACAGTCACCAAAAGAGATAAGTAACCAGAGTCGTCAGATATAGTTGCAGTTTAGTAAGAAACCAATGGATATTTTCGAATATAATATAATTTGATAAATGAACTGTTTGTTTTCTATTACTTAAATTAAATTTCATTCGAAACCAACTGTCAGTTTCTTAGTAAACTTCAACTGTATCCGACGATCCTGCATACTTATCTCTTTTGTTGACTGTACATAAATAGTAAAATAAAATAAATTGATTGCCGATTTAAACCATCACCTGGTTTTTGAATTTGAAAGAAAAAGAAAGAAAACATGTTTATGCAAACATGACGCAGAAAAAGAATACAAAACACAAAAATGAACAAGTTGGGGCAAAATATGCGAAACATCCAGCAAAACTGCTATCACTCAGCAGAAAGATTGAGGCTCTTATTACTTCCTAACTTCTGCCCGCGACTTCGTGCGCGTGAAATTTCTTATTCCCCTGACCCACTCCGTCGCATACATATTATATGCTATAACTTCGTTTTCGCTTAGCATTCTTTCTGACTTTTCTTCTTTTTGCTCGGCTCCTAAGGTTCTCAGCGTAATGTTACATAGCCTACAGCCTTCCTCATGACTTGAGCTATCAAATGCAAACAAAAAAATGTTCAAATCCGAATGGATATTCAGAGATTAGCGTGTTCAAACGAACGAACTCTTTCTTCTTTCTTTCTTTTTTTTTCTTTTTTTTCTTTCTTTTTTTTTCTTTTCTCTTTTTTTTTGGTTATTAGTATATATTTGCACGATGTCATTCATTGCTTTACATTCATTATTGTTTAGTTTTAGTAACTTTTATTTCTTCTCTTCCGAATTATTAGATACACTATACTTATTAATAATACTGTCCTGCTTAAAGGTAATCAAGTACAGTCACCCTACTTACGCAAACTTACTGCCACAACTTTAAAGTGGTGATTTTCTAACGACTCCAAAATGGCTCCATTTTGCCAGTTTATCCTCGCTGAAAAGCAACTAGAAATCGCTTTTTTCAGTCACTTTGTTAAGGGAGACAGCTGACTACTTTAATGCATAATGAACGCCTCATTGTAGAAATTAGGGTTGTCTTTCGTTTGACAATTTTTTTTTAATTAGTGGAATTTCTTATGCGTATTGTATTACCGGGTTACTGGTGTGTGGAGGTCAGCTTGCCTATCTGACCTCCACAACCTGTAACTTATACGATATACAGGTTGAAATTGAAAACATGCGACAAAACGAAATGGGAGATTGTACTCATCAATAAAAACAACTTTTACTAACGGACCAAAGGTGCAATCGCGAAAAAAAAATCAGCTGTTCCCTAAATTTTGCCGAGTTATGCGAACATAAATGTAGGGAACAGCTGATTTTGTTTTCGTTGACGTACTATGGTCTGACCATTATCCTATGATATTGGAATGTAAATTTGATTTGTTAACACCTAAGATTCCTGATAATGTGATTGCTCACAATAAGGTTGTATGGGGGGAAAGAACCAAAGAGCAAACTAATATATATTCCAATGAATGTCACAAACGATTAAGGTTGGTTGATTTTCCTGTAGAATTAACTGATTGTGGTGATATTTTTTGTGGTGAATCCTCCCATAGAATTGTTATTGATAAGCTGTATTCAGATATTATTTGTGCTCTCAGTGAGTCATCAATTTGTAGTGCGGGAAATAAGTTTTATAGTCGTAGGAAAAAGGCTCAAGTCACAGGCTGGAATAAGCACGTCAGTTGCGCTCACAGGCTGGCTAGGCAGAACTTCTACACCTGGTTATCATGTGGAAAACCATCAACTGGCCCAGTGTATGATGACATGCGGGAAAGTAGATCATTTTTTAAGTCAAGACTTAAATGGTGTCAGAACCACGAGGAACAAATAAAGATGGACATAATTGCCTCTAAGCATTCAAAGCGTGATTTTCGTGGCTTCTGGAAGAGCACTAATAAATTGAATAGTCGGCCCGGCCTGCCTGTTAGTGTGAATGGTGTTAGTGATAAAAAGGATATTGCGAACCTTTTTAAAAATCATTTTGTTTTAAAATCACCGCTGGGGAGCTCTTGTGTGATGCTGGATGCTGAGCCTTGTTGTGGCGAGGTGGGTACGCGCTTCAGTGCTAAAGATGTGGCCAAGGTCATCAGGTCTACGACTAGAGGTAAGTCCCCTGGCCATGACGGGCTTAGTATTGAGCATTTACAGTATGCCGGTCCTCACTTACCGAGGGTTTTGGCACTACTGTACAATTTATGTATTGGTCATTCGTACTTGCCTTCCGACCTAATGAGGACGGTCGTGGTTCCTATTGTTAAAAGTAAAACGGGTGATCTTTCGGATAAGGAGAACTATAGACCTATTTCTCTAGCGACCACAGTCGCTAAGGTGCTTGATGGTCTGCTTGAGACACAACTAAACGAACGTCTTGTGCTGCACGACAATCAGTTCGGGTTTCGGCCAGGACTGTCTACAGAAAGTGCAATTCTGTGTCTCAAGCACACCGTCAGGTATTACACAAACAGAAGAACACCCGTTTTCGCTTGCTTCCTCGATCTGTCCAGGGCTTTTGATCTGGTTTCCTACGATATATTATGGAAGAAACTTGAGGCTATAAGCTTGCCTATCGAGCTTATAAGTATCTTCAAGCATTGGTATGGAAACCAGGTCAATAATGTACGGTGGGCAGGTGTGCTATCTGAGCCATATCAATTGGAGTGTGGAGTGAGACAGGGGGGTTTGACCTCCCCTGTCCTCTTCAATTTGTATATGAATGCTCTGATTGAGGCGCTTAGCAGCCATCATGTCGGTTGTTATATTGACAGTGTCTGTGTCAATAATTTAAGTTACGCGGACGACATGGTGCTGCTGAGCGCGTCACTCGGAGGTATCAGGACACTATTGGCCATATGTGAACGTTACGCAACTGAACATGGGTTATTGTATAACGTTAAGAAAAGTCAGTACATTGTTTTTGAGGCGGGGACCAAGTACCATCTTGATGTGCCTCCCATACGGCTGAACGGTGTTCCTCTTGAGCGAGTGGAACAATTTAAATACCTAGGTCACTTGGTCACCGCTGACCTTAGGGACAATGCTGACATTGAAAGGGAACGGAGGGCTCTTTCCGTGCGTGCGAATATGATAGCCCGCAGGTTTGCACGTTGTACAGCAGACGTAAAGGTGACGCTCTTTAGAGCATTCTGTTGCACCTTCTACACGTGTAGCTTGTGGGAGGGATATTCGCGGGCATCGTATGGAGCCCTTCGGGTCCAATTTAATAATGCGTTCAGAAAACTGATGGGGTTGCCATGGCGTTGCAGTGCGTCAGGGATGTTTGCGGCGGCGCGTGTAGATTGTTTTTACACAATAATGCGCAAACGCGCAGCATCGATGGTGGCTCGAGTCATGGCCAGCCCCAACAGGGTTCTGAAAATGATTGCTGACAGAGTGGACTGTCCGTATATAAGTCACTGCTGTCAGTTACATGTGCCATCGTATCGTGTTGTCTACTAACACTTAGTTATAAGAACATTGTTACTAACCCTATATGAGCGAAGAGCTCGAATTAAAGTTTTTGAATTTGAATTTGAATTTGAATAATAGGGGTGAGACTACTGCCATCAACAAGAATGACGATTCCAGTATTTTCAAGAAAGTTCGCATTCCAATCTCAGTCTGATCTGTCGAAAATACTCGAAGTTTTTGACATTGATTGTCGCTGAAATTACTGAGATTGCGACTAAATTTTGAACGTTTTTAATTACGGAAATTGGCTTTCAGTTTCACACTTTCTTTCACAGTCCGAAGAATTTTCAAATCATTATCTGCCTAGTCTTTTCCCAACTATGTTGGGGTCGGCTTCCAGTCTAACCGGATGCAGCTGAGTACCAATATTTTACATGGAGCGACTGCCTATCTGACCTCCACAACCCATTTACTGGGTAATACGAAACCCCTTGGTAAGACTGGTAGTAAGACTTTCGGGCTTCAGACGACCCGTTACGACTGTCAAAGATCCACGAATGACAGCCGGGACGCCCGGGACCAACGGCTTAACGTGCTTTCCGAGGCACGTAGGGGTCTTGCTATGTAAAGATGGTCACCCATCCACGGACTAACTGCAGCAAACGTATCATAACCTGATCAATCGACCAATGCGGCTGTTATTACTTTGCCACAAGCCCCTCTCCGAAGAATTTTGAAAAGATATTCGTAACCCATTGCTTCATTTGTTTGAAAAATTCGTCTGCTTGACAACATAAATAGCGCAATGAATGTTGTCCAATTGTCAAAATGAAAGGCAATGCAATTGTTAATCCGGATTCATATTACTGTGTTGTGTCGTGCCATCTGGCACAATGTTAGCCAATCAAAACTCGTTGTGATTTGACATAGTCTTGAACAGATTCGTTTGTTTGGTGTATCCCGAGTCACGACACAACACGACACAGTAAAGTATCTGTGGCTTTAGTGTGTTACGCGATTACCCCGCAGGTCAAATCAAAAACTCTTATTCTTTTCACATCAATTACCTATTTCTAAAACCACCCTCCTATACACAAGGAAAAATCCAACTTACACGAACAGTACGCATATACCTTATTTACCAAACTCTCATAAGCAGTTTAGGTGCCTCACGCGACATACAAGCATAACTTTCAAAGCATATTTAAATTTATTCACCGAAGCAAAATCTGATAAACTCAGCAAGACGAACTAGCTGTTAGCTAGTCGTGTATTACGTAAATTATGGTATCTTACATGGCCCTATATTACCTCTTCATCTTTTGAGATAGGGAAGAAGATTTGCAGGAAAATTGCGTCGAAAAAATAGGGTTATGTTTTTTTCGGGTTCCGTACCGCAAAAGGAAAAACGGAGCCCTTATAGGATCACTTTGTTGTCCGTCTGTCTGTCTGTCAAGACCCTTTATCTCGGGAACGCGTGGAGGTATCGAGTTGAAATTAAAATCTTATACTCTGGTCTGCAGTCCCTTGAAGCTGTGAAAAAATCAAACTTCCAACTTAAAGTGAAAAAAAGATACGGCCGTTTATGCCGCAAAAAACGTATATTTCGACACTCAGTCTCAAGGGAATCGAAATTTATAGGGTACTTCCCGTTGACCTAGAATCATGAAATTTGGCAAGAAGCAAGATCATGTAGCACAAGTAAAGGAAAAAATTCGAAAACCGTAAATTTGTAGTTACATACCTACAAATTTGTACGGAACCCTCGGTGCGCGAGTCCGCCTCACACTCGACCGGTTTTTTTTTGGGTGATTGGAGATTCGTTATTGTGATAGTGGAAAATATATGTGTTAAGATGTATCGCCTGTGTTTGATCGGTTGTTTAACTTGAGCGTTTAGGCAGAATAATATCAGCCTGGTGTTATCTCACTGGAGGGCAACGTCCTCTTCTTCTACAGAGCAGGCGTAAGTTTTGATCATACTTATTCATTGCGTTTTTGCGATTTCAATCCTGCACGCGTAGCATGAACACTTCTATCTCTACGAAGAGAAGACACTTATACACATTGAGCTAAATAACTAGAGAAGCAAACCTCATTAAAATGTGTCAAAAAAATGTAACCACTATTTAAATGCGACGACGTAGCTTTGAAACCACTATACATTTAAAAGTAAACATATATCTGTCTCACTTACACAAGTCGCAAGAATAATACCGTCGTCGCTTAGATTAGACAAAGACCGCAATATAAACATGCAATGGCGGGAGGGTGTTGCCTAGCCATGCGAAATTTTACCCAACTTTTTAAGCCATAAAAACGCAAAAAAAACATTAAACGTTATGAACGTTATTTTTGAATTATGTATTTAAATATTTAAAAATAATTATTTTTATGTTACAATGTTATTTTTTTGTTACACATTTTCACACATTTAGTTTTATAAAATATTTTCAATCACATACTCTATAAATTATAAACTCCCACATAATGTGGGAAACTAAAACTAAGTTTTTAGTGGCAACATTGAACCTAATTTACAAAATTCTACATTTTATTTATTTTTATTGCGTTTTTACGTTGATATAAACACAGAAACAATAAACTTACGCGTGGAAAGTAATTCCGGTTAATTTATTGTGTTTTTGTGACCTCGAATCGCATTCTTTCACTACGCATTTTCCCATTTTGGTGGTAATTTTCACTCGGCTAACTTCGGTTGGCGTCACACAGAGCACTGAACTGACATTAGCTACGATTGAGACTGTGGCCTTGATCCCAGTGGCAACGCCTTGGCGCGGTAATTGCTAATCTAGTGTATGTATATCAATGCTTATACAGCATCATATTGTAGTCTTTGGAAGACACATTGCTTTCTATACAAAGTGACATTTCTTTTCTTCATTTTTGACATACCGCCTAGAAATCTTTCTACAATCTGTCATTTTGTCTTTCGTTTCAAACGATATTTGTCTAGGTCCTTTTATATGTAGACTATTTCAGAAGAAAGTTTTCTATCCCAACTGTCAAAATCACATTGACAACTGACAGTTGTCTAAGAGATTTTGTAATCGCCACAGACTACAAAATGCAGTAGAAAACTTTGTACTCGACGGCCACAAAGTATAGAATCAAAAACAAAAAAAAAATCCTATGACAACAAAGAATTATTATGTAAAATGAGTGAATTTCTTAAAAAGTGCAGTTGACTCTTTCTATTTTGCTGCCGTCGTACTGTCTACACGGAACGTCATCTTTCTCTTCTTTCTTAGTCTGTGGTCATCTTTGTCTACTCTTCCGTCTACAAATCGGTGCTCATACTACGCGTGCTGATCAGATTAATCTATATCTATACATAAGTCGCAGTCCACTGGTTAAATTAGCCGTTTAGTTAGCCGCCTGGCCTTTGGAAGTAGTACTCGCCTTGCTACGGCTAATTAAACCAGTTGGCTGCGGCTCGCTTTTGACCTCGATCACGCCAGATGGAAAGCGATGGATGAGGTCTATGATGGAACGAGCGTGCCTAGAAGAAGCCCAAGGCACTGGAACTCCGACGCATTGACGAAACACAGCAGGCAGGCAGGAAGGTTTTTTGTTTGAACGCGCTAATCTTTGGAACTACCGGTCGGATTCGAAAAAATCATTTTGCATTTGAGTAGTAGACCAATTCTTGTGGAAGCCTATATATAGGTTATACATCAAGCGAAGGGGCCGAGGTAAAAAAAAAGAGACGGTAAGCGAAAACAAAGTAATAGTGGGCAGGCGATGCAATGCGACGTAATGGGTCGGAGGAACAAGAAATTTCACGCGGACGAAGTCGCGGGCAGAAGCTAGTATTTTTATAAGTCCAGGTTTACACTTGATGTTTTTTTTTTACCTAATCGCGATTCCCCATTAGTGCGTTGCGTTGCGTCGTTGCAACGGATCAACGCATTGTATGCCACACCTGCGTTGAGTCATTATGAATATAATAATGACTAATAAATTAAACAATATTAGAATAATTTAATTGAAATAATAATTAAATTGTCATAAATTAATTAATCATTAGTCACTATTGAGTCGACGCTGCGACGACGTTGCGTCGACGCAACGCATTAATGGGGGCCTCGCTCTAATTAAACTGTACTTACATACATAAGCAAGTAAATTCTTGATAACTTTGCAAACTTACCTCAGAAATCAAGATAAATTCATATACTCGTAATAATCTGGAAATCCCATAATATCCTATTTCAGTGAACTAGCCACCATGAGACCGACGCTTTAGAATAATATTTTATGTTATTTTTCCATCTCACCCTACAGGATGAATCTCCATGGTCGGTCGTCGTTTTTCTCGTAATCTTAAGTGGGGTTATGCCACTTGGTGTTCTGCAAAGATGGCAGTTTTTACACCAACCCTGATGAAATGCATAATCATCATCATCTGCCTGGTCGACTTCCAGTCTAACCGGCACGGTTAGAGCAGTGGTTAAGCGATTGACTGCTGCGCTGCGTGTCGCGGGTTCGATTCCCGCACGGAACAAATATTTGTATGATCTACAAGTAGTTGTTCCGGGTCTGGCTGTTTGTGTATGTGAGTTTAAATGTTTGTAAACGCACCCACGATACAGGAGAAATTCATAGTGTGGGGCAACATTTAAAAAAAAAAAAGTCTAACCGGATGCAGCTGAATACCAGTATTTTACATAGAGCGACTGCCTATCTGACCTCCACAACCCATTTACTGGGTAATACAAACCTTTTGATAAGACTGGTTGTCAGACTTTCGGGCTTGTGACTACCTGTAACGACTGTCAAAGATTCTCAAATTCATGGATCTTTGACAGTCGTTACGGGTAGTCACAAGCCTAATTATGTCATGTCTGAAAAAAGGGATTATAGTATTACCTAGTAATTGGGTTGTGGAGGTCAGATAGGCAGTCGCTCCATGTAAAATACTGGTACTCGGTCGCATCTGGTTAGACTAACGACGATGATAATGATGTTTGAAATACATTTGATAATTGCTCGACGAGGGCTGTAATTCCTGGATCTTTGACAGTCATTACGGGTAGTCACAAGCCCGAAAGTCTGACAACCAGTCTTACCAAAAGGGGTATTGTATTACCCAGTAAATGGGTTGTGGAGTGGAGGTCAGATAGCAGTCGCTCTATGTAAAAAACTGGTATTCAGCTGCATCCGGTTAGTCTGGAAGCCAACCCAACTTAGTTGGGGAAAGGCTGGGCAGATGATGATCTTTGTCTATCTGTGCATCATTTAACTAAGCTGTACTTGCCGCAAATACCGTTAGTTCCCAGCGAGATTGAGTGACACAGAGACGCGCCAAACACGCGAGTATTAAATTACATGTCCAGTATGTTCTGTGACCACATACCGTGAAATGCGCTTCTGCCCGCGCGAAGTTCGGTACACACGGACGAAAAGTTTGGCTAACAATCTAGAAAAATATTTTTGGTATTTTTTTTTAGTGACTTTGTCATTACTTCTTCATCTGTAAGTGAAATAATGTCAAAGTTACTCAAAAAAGGTGCCAAATCGCCTAAACGTCAATACTCAATACTTTATTTGCAATCTACTATGTGCACTTACGAGGTAACTTAAAATTATATGTGATCAACATGGACAAAATCGTAGGAGAGAGGAATTTTTGAAAAACTTAACTTCTCATATCAGTCTTCTGAACTAAATGTTATATATTACGTTTTTTTAATTGAATAAAGGATGATTTTTTTTACCGGTTCCAAATTTTTACAACCCTGTAAAAATTTGGAACCGGTAAAAAAATCACACCCGTTATACCCGTGAATATGAACAACTTTCACTATGGGACCAACCCTGAAAGCACAAAAAAAAATCACCTGTTTCATACAAAAGTTCAACACCTACTTGACCAAAATATATGAAACAGCAGATTTTTTTTTTCGGGATTTCAGAGTTTGTCCCGTAGTGAATGTTCTTCTCCATATGTATAATACCTACGCTTTGGAACGGGCAACTAGCTTCATATTTTCTGACTGACCGACTTCTTGACAATTCAAAAGTGCCTGTAAATGGCTTACTTGAAATAAATGCTTTGAGTTTGAAATATTTCATTCAATTTTAATAAATGTCTTCTCAAGATTTTTTATAATTTGTTTCGTTAGCTCATGCTTGAATTATAGAAATCATGCCCGAATTTAATGCTAAACTAATATGATTTTGTATCTAATCATCATCTGCCTAGCCATTTCCCAACTATGTTGGGGTCGGCTTCCAGTCTAACCGGATGCAGCTGAATATCAGTGTTTTACATGGAGCGACTGCCTACCTGACCGCCACAACCCGGTAACTGGGTACCCCTACCCAGTAACTATAAAAAAAAAAATACGATACCCCTTGGTGATTTTGTATCTAATATTCTCAGAATTTCACCACCGCACCGGGACATTTGCGGTGTCGCACTAAGCATCAAAAACTACGACCACTTACTATATTTTAGACTTCTCTAACTGTTTAATATTATTACAAATACTTATCTTTAGTACTCCCTTAACGATTATGTCTGCTTGTTATTACTTGAAAGCTGTTAATTCTAAACATTATGGTTCTTGTATTCGCAGGTTTCTTATCTTTTAAAGATGCTTCGGAGGCTCATTATATACTAAAAAGGTACTTTTTTGGGTAAATTATAATAATATATAGAGTGCTGTAAAGATAAGACAAAATTACGTTATGGTGATGTGTAGATGGTAGATTACCAGGAGGCCAGGAGTTTATTTTGTAGGCAAATACCTGTACCCGTGGTTTACAGAAATGAGAAGATCCGCAGGAGAACCAAGGTAACGAACATAGCCCGAAGAATTGCCAAACTTAAGTGGCAGTGGGCAGGGTACATTGCTCGCAGAACAGATGGCCGATGGGGCCGAAAGGTTAATTTTTTTTTTTGCGTGGCAAATCATCAAATGATCCCGCTCTGGGTGGAGCGGAAGGGAGTGTCAGACTCTAACTGACTAAAACCCACCCGTTTCTTCCTTAGCCCTTTATGTACCGGGCCAGTGGTAACCCTTTCGGACAATCCCGCTGACCCGGCAGGCTTCGGCCCTATGGGGCCCCTTCTCTGATAACTAAGCCCGTCGTCGAGCAATTCATCATCTGCCTAGCCTTTTCTTAACTATGTTGGGGTCGGCTTCCAGTCGAACCGGATGCAGCTGAATACCAGTATTTTACATGGAGTGAATGCCTATCTGACCTCCACAATCTAGTTACTGGGTAATACGATACCCCTTGGTAAGACTGGTTGTAAGACTTTCTGGTTTCTGACTACCCGTAACGACTGTCAAAGATCCACGAACCAACAGCCCTCGTCGAGCAATTATCAAATGTATTTCAAACATCATTATCATCGTCGTTAGTCTAACCAGATGCGACCGAGTACCAGTATTTTACATGGAGCGACTGCCTATCTGACCTCCACAACCCAATTACTAGGTAATACTATAATCCCTTTTTTCAGACATGACATAATTAGGTTCTTACATTATAAGGTAAGTGGGTTACCTGCATTTTGTTGCACAATATTGTGCAACATAAATTATTGTCCATGAAATAGTTCAAAGTTCTTTTCTTGGAAATAGTTTCACATATTTCAGTTATATTGCAACCATGAACAAATATTATGAAACAATACTGAAGTTTTCAAGAAATCCTATTGTGTCAGTATTGTGTAAATAATAATAATTATTGCGAAAGTAATTTTTTTCTTTGCATTGATTTCCATGGTTTTTTTGGCTTATTACTTACTCGGTTCGCACGAATATAGAAAAAAAAAAATAAAAGTGACGATTCGCAAGTTTCGGACGAGTAAATTCGTGCAAATTGACTAATAAGCCAATAACCGACGAAAAATGTCAACTGCCTTTGCGTTGATTTTTTTTCAGAATCATGTACTTAATAAATCCTTGGTTACAGTTTACGTGTCAATGTCTTTGCCACCCCTGTTTAAGTTAAGCGGGTTACGAGTTCCTTTTGCACTTTGTTGCACAGTATTGTGCAATACCAATTTTCCACGTTCTTTTCTTGGAAATTAATTTCTTATATTTCAGTTCTATTTCAATCAATGAACAAATATTATGAAACAATACTGAAGTTATCAAGAAATCCTATTGTGTCAGTAGGTATTGTGTAAATATAATAATTATTGCGAAATTTTATTGATTCTTTGCAATGATTTCTATGTTTTTTTTTTTTTCAGAAATAAACATTTTTTTAGCTACATAATAATAAAAATAAAATACAAGAAAAGTTTTTTTTTTTATCAAAGGTTCAAAAAGAGTGTTCAATGTTGTACGGTAATATGGGACCCTTCGTATACGAGTCCAAATCGCAAAAGGCTTTTTTGGAATTAGGTACTAAAAGTTAGGGAAGCTCACAACTTAGTGATGGTCAATTGACCATAACCGTATGACGTGGTCGCCTAAACCGTTGTCGATTAGGGTTCCCCGTGAAAATTGACGGGTTCCGGTTAGTGCTAACTATGGCGATCGAAGAGTTAAATACGACTAGGGTTGGCAGTTTTTGGAAAAACAACTAAAACAGTCCTTTGTTTACAAAATTGTTTCCATAGTAAGTGTTGTGTAACCAGATGCGACCGAGTACCAGTATTTTACATGGAGCGACTGCCTATCTGACCTCCACAACCCAATTACTAGGTAATACTATAATCCCTTTTTTTTAAGACATGACATAATTAGGTTCTTACATTATAAGGTAAGTGGGGTAATAATTCTACCTGCATTTTGTTGCACAATATTGTGCAACATAAATTATTGGCGCCGATTCTGTTGTTCACAAACTAAGCTAAATTTAAGTTCAGGCATCTTTTTCTTTCTATTTCATTAAGAAAAGGACAGAAGATAAATATTAGTTTAGTCCTGTCAAATTAGTCAGCGCCTGACGTAAATTGACGTATTTTTAGTAGCCAACTTTTTAATCTCGTCTAAATTGTCTATGGAGTATCTTAATTTGACAGGACTAAACTAATATTTATCTTCTGTCCTTTTCATAATGAAATAGAAAGAGAAAGATGCATGAACTTAAATTTAGTTTAGTTTGTGAACAACAGAATCGGCGCCATTGTCCATGAAATAGTAAAAAAAAAAAAAAAAAAAAAAAAAAAAGTTCTTTTCTTGATTGGAAATAATTTCACATATTTCAGTTATTTTGCAACCATGAACAAATATTATGAAACAATACTGAAGTTTTCAAGAAATCCTATTGTGTCAGTATTGTGTAATAATAATAATTATTGCGAAAGTAATTTTTTTCTTTGCATTGATTTCCATGGTTTTTTTTGGCTTATTACTCGGTTC
This sequence comes from Oligia strigilis, assembly GCA_951800025.1. Lineage (NCBI taxonomy): Eukaryota > Metazoa > Arthropoda > Insecta > Lepidoptera > Noctuidae > Oligia > Oligia strigilis. The sequence continues at coordinate 4,446,326 of OX637556.1, forward strand.
GCACGAATATAGAAAAAAAATATATATAAAAGTGACGATTCGCAAGTTTCGGACGAGTAAATTCGTGCAAATTGACTAATAAGCCAATAACCGACGAAAAATTACAACTGCCTTTGCGTTGAATTTTTTTTTCAGAATCATGTACTTAATAAATCCTTGGTTACAGTTTACGTGTCAATGTCTTTGCCACCCCTGTTTAAGTTAAGCGGGTTACGAGTTCCTTTTGCACTTTGTTGCACAGTATTGTGCAATACCAATTTTCCACGTTCTTTTCTTGGAAATTAATTTCATATATTTCAGTTATATTTCAATCAATGAACAAATATTATGAAACAATACTGAAGTTATCAAGAAATCCTATTGTGTCAGTAGGTATTGTGTAAATATAATAATTATTGCGAAATTTTATTGATTCTTTGCAATGATTTCTATGTTTTTTTTTCAGAAATAAACATTTTTTTAGCTACATAATAATAAAATAAAATACAAGAAAAGTTTTTTTTTTATCAAAGGTTCAAAAAGAGTGATGTTCAATGTTGTACGGTAATATGGGACCCTTCGTATACGAGTCCAAATCGCAAAAGGCTTTTTTGGAATTAGGTACTAAAAGTTAGGGAAGCTCACAACTTAGTGATGGTCAATTGACCATAACCGTATGACGTGGTCGCCTAAACCGTTGTCGATTAGGGTTCCCCGTGAAAATTGACGGGTTCCGGTTAGTGCTAACTATGGCGATCGAAGAGTTAAATACGACTAGGGTTGGCAGTTTTTGGAAAAACAACTAAAACAGTCCTTTGTTTACAAAATTGTTTCCATAGTAAGTGTTGTGTAACCAGATGCGACCGAGTACCAGTATTTTACATGGAGCGACTGCCTATCTGACCTCCACAACCCAATTACTAGGTAATACTATAATCCCTTTTTTTAAGACATGACATAATTAGGTTCTTACATTATAAGGTAAGTGGGGTAATAATTCTACCTGCATATTGTTGCACAATATTGTGCAACATAAATTATTGTCCATGAAATAGTTCAAAGTTCTTTTCTTGATTGGAAATAATTTCACATATTTCAGTTATTTTGCAACCATGAACAAATATTATGAAACAATACTGAAGTTTTCAAGAAATCCTATTGTGTCAGTATTGTGTAATAATAATAATTATTGCGAAAGTAATTTTTTTCTTTGCATTGATTTCCATGGTTTTTTTTGGCTTATTACTCGGTTCGCACGAATATAGAAAAAAAATATATATAAAAGTGACGATTCGCAAGTTTCGGACGAGTAAATTCGTGCAAATTGACTAATAAGCCAATAACCGACGAAAAATTACAACTGCCTTTGCGTTGAATTTTTTTTTCAGAATCATGTACTTAATAAATCCTTGGTTACAGTTTACGTGTCAATGTCTTTGCCACCCCTGTTTAAGTTAAGCGGGTTACGAGTTCCTTTTGCACTTTGTTGCACAGTATTGTGCAATACCAATTTTCCACGTTCTTTTCTTGGAAATTAATTTCATATATTTCAGTTATATTTCAATCAATGAACAAATATTATGAAACAATACTGAAGTTATCAAGAAATCCTATTGTGTCAGTAGGTATTGTGTAAATATAATAATTATTGCGAAATTTTATTGATTCTTTGCAATGATTTCTATGTTTTTTTTTCAGAAATAAACATTTTTTTAGCTACATAATAATAAAATAAAATACAAGAAAAGTTTTTTTTTTATCAAAGGTTCAAAAAGAGTGATGTTCAATGTTGTACGGTAATATGGGACCCTTCGTATACGAGTCCAAATCGCAAAAGGCTTTTTTGGAATTAGGTACTAAAAGTTAGGGAAGCTCACAACTTAGTGATGGTCAATTGACCATAACCGTATGACGTGGTCGCCTAAACCGTTGTCGATTAGGGTTCCCCGTGAAAATTGACGGGTTCCGGTTAGTGCTAACTATGGCGATCGAAGAGTTAAATACGACTAGGGTTGGCAGTTTTTGGAAAAACAACTAAAACAGTCCTTTGTTTACAAAATTGTTTCCATAGTAAGTGTTGTGTAACCAGATGCGACCGAGTACCAGTATTTTACATGGAGCGACTGCCTATCTGACCTCCACAACCCAATTACTAGGTAATACTATAATCCCTTTTTTTAAGACATGACATAATTAGGTTCTTACATTATAAGGTAAGTGGGGTAATAATTCTACCTGCATATTGTTGCACAATATTGTGCAACATAAATTATTGTCCATGAAATAGTTCAAAGTTCTTTTCTTGATTGGAAATAATTTCACATATTTCAGTTATTTTGCAACCATGAACAAATATTATGAAACAATACTGAAGTTTTCAAGAAATCCTATTGTGTCAGTATTGTGTAATAATAATAATGATTGCGAAAGTAATTTTTTTCTTTGCATTGATTTCCATGGTTTTTTTTGGCTTATTACTCGGTTCGCACGAATATAGAAAAAAAAATGTATATAAAAGTGACGATTCGCAAGTTTCGGACGAGTAAATTCGTGCAAATTGACTAATAAGCCAATAACCGACGAAAAATTACAACTGCCTTTGCGTTGAATTTTTTTTTCAGAATCATGTACTTAATAAATCCTTGGTTACAGTTTACGTGTCAATGTCTTTGCCACCCCTGTTTAAGTTAAGCGGGTTACGAGTTCCTTTTACACTTTGTTGCACAGTATTGTGCAATACCAATTTTCCACGTTCTTTTCTTGGAAATTAATTTCATATATTTCAGTTCTATTTCAATCAATGAACAAATATTATGAAACAATACTGAAGTTATCAAGAAATCCTATTGTGTCAGTATTGTGTAAATATAATAATTATTGCGAAATTTAATTGATTCTTTGCAATGATTTCTATGTTTTTTTTTTCAGAAATAAACCTTTTTTTAGCTACATAATAATAAAAATAAAATACACGAAAAGTGATTTTCTATCAAAGGTTAAAAAAAAGTGTTCAATATTGTACGGTAATATGGAATCCTTCGTATGCAATTCCAAATCGCAAAAGGCTTTTTTGGAATTACTAAAGGTTAGGGAAGCTCACAACTTAGTGATGGTCAATTGACCATAACCGTATGACGTGGTCGCCTAAGCCGTTGTCGATTAGGGTTCCCCGTGAAAATTGACGGGTTCCGGTTAGTGCTAACTGTGGCAATCGAAGAGTTAAATACGACTAGGGTTGGCAGTTTTTGGAAAAACAACTAAAACAGTCCTTTGTTTACAAAATTGTTTCCATAGTAAGTGTTGTGTAAGTGTGTGCTTCTATATCTATTTATACATATTATAAATTATTCGATTTTCATGTCTTTCTGTGTGACCGTTCTAAGCTCTGTAACGGATTTTCATGTGGTTTTCAACATAATTTCTAAGCATTTTTTCAGGAAGATTAATTAATGTGTACAATATCTTCTGATTCAGGGAGTATTATACACATCTACACCATAGACCGGGTCGTCAGTTTCAAATTTTGAAATTAAATTCATGCAATATGATTTCCTGAAAAATTTTATATACCTAAACAGTTTTTCATATTTGAACTACGTACATTATTTTATCTGAAATACTTATGAGTACCATTTCATAAGCATTTCAGTGCAGCCCTACTTGAAATCGATTTCACAACGTTTTGCAACAATCGTTCATATAAACTACTTTGAGTCGATAAGGCTCTCATTCGAGTGAACTCGTTCAAAGCTTGAACATCAGTATTCAATCGTGAAAATCTGAACCATGAGGGGATACTTTGAAAGCGACTTCTTCGGCGGCCATTTTGGACCTCAATTTGGAATGGGTGGACCCTGTCCTTTCCGTGGTGAATTTCCTGGTCATGGCGGTTCAAGGCCAGGTTTTGGACCTGGACCTTTCGGTCACCTGTTTGACCGTAGTTCCGAGAGACAAGAACATCATCAACATGGACCTGAGAATCACAGTCGTGGACCTCGCGAAGATGGTCATGGTGGACCTAGATGTTGTCATCATGAATCTGAAAGTGACAGTGATGGACCTGCGGACCGACATTGCCATGGACCTCCCGGCTTCAGAGGCCGCGGTGGCAGACGTCCTAATTTCCGCGGACATGGACCCAGCTGCTACGGGCCTCGTCCCTGTTTTAGGCGCAGTCCTGAACGCCATTGCTTTGGACGACGTGGACCATCAGAATTCCCTGACCGTCCCTGGAGAGGACCATGGGGAGCTGATATACGCCATATGCATGGATTTGGACGCGGTGGAGCTAGCCATCCATGGTTTGGCCATAGGAGACCATGCCCCTACAATTCTGAAGAACGACCTTCAAGAAATGCTGACTGCGAAAAGTGCCGTGAAACTGAACCTTGCTGCTCTGGGGATAAGGAGAAACGAGGACGTGGTAGAGGAAGAAAGGAAAATGGACCCTGCTCTGATAAGGATAAAGATCAAAATCTTGGTGATACAGTGTTTGTTCAAAGAATTGTTTTGGAAAAAGCTACAAGGCCACAATCTGTTTGAAGTAATGACGTAGATCCCTTGTTCATTTTAAATGTTTATTTTATTTACATTACTTTCTCTAATTATTTAAGTACCCCTGCCCTGTTATTACCCTTCAACAATACAACCGTTTACAACCAGTTCTATATAATTTATTTTTGTATTTCACTTTCATCAACTGCCCCCTAAAAATGAGAAAAAATCTAGATATTACTATGTTCATTCCTAAAGTTGTAGGTAGTTTCAGCTAGCTTACAATCACTGACTCACATAACAGTATCTAATCTTTATATTATGATAATATATATACACACAATATTTTATCTAAAGATGTTTGTTATTGATTCATATCAATTAGGTAGGTACAGTCAACAAAGGAGATAAGTATATCTATATCCAACGCTCCTGTAGGTATACTTATCTCCTTTGTTGACTGTACCTAGGTTCTAGTTGAGTCGGATTGGTCGGATATATATGAGTAGAGTCACGGAATGAGTAGAGTAGTCTTTTATATTTAACTTTTATTAGGAAGTCATGGAGCCCCCTTTTTGCTCAGCAGTGGGATTCAGGCGGACAGTTTTATTCCTATTTTATATAAATGACCTGTAATTTTTATATAATTATCCATTACCCATTTCATCAAATTTTTATTTTAGTATATTTTATATGTTCACGAATTTACTTTAAATATGATGATAGTGGCCAAATTATTCAAAGAGTCACTGCGAAACGGCTTTTTATTTCCCTGACAAAGCAACTAAAAACCATGAATCCTTATTCTGTGTCGTTCTGTAAGGACATGCCTTTGCTGATCCCCATTAAGACAGTCGTCGGTCCAGTAACATGTCACGTTTCGCAAACAAAGCATTGTTATTCTAGTAACTAAGTAATATAAGTTAGCAATACGATTTGTATGTAATAATTGGATTAATAAAAGGAACCTTGGAGTGAACAGTTGTTTCCATCTGCAACCTACCCATAGGGATACACTTCATGGCGACCCTGCCTAAAAAGAACAATTGAAGAAATGACAACCAAAAATTAAAACGAACTCAAGCAAGTAATTCAAGAAAGAAGCACCAAAGAAATATCAAGAAAGAAGATGGGAAAAACTTATTCAAAAGAAGAAGTAGTAATAGCTCAAAATGCAAACGGAGAAGCCAATGCCAGCACCAGTCAAAACTTTGGACAACTGATCAGTATTGAGAAAATACTTTTGATTATAATACTGACCGTTTTACTTGTCGGAGCACTATATTTCATCGCCAAAAAGTGCCAAAAGAGCGCAGTAAAACTCTTGAGAAGAGAACTCAACGCCAGTACTTTTAGTGTTGTCTCCCAACCTCAAGCAACATCAGCAGTTTAGAACGAGGAGTCCAGGGATTAACCCGGCCCAGTAGCAGCGGAGTCCAGGGATTTACCCGGCCCAGTAGCAGCGGAGTCCAGGGATTTACCCGGCCCACGGAGTCCAGGGTATAGCCCGGCCCAAAACCAGCACCATATCCAGCTGAACCGTCACCAGAAGCCATCGATATCGTGGGAAAATTATTGCGGTTCCAGTACCCGTCGCCACCGAGTCGCCATGTCGAATCAGGTTTCTTTATTTCATTTAATTATAAGCATCGCTACATAAGTAACCTAGGTATAGTCTAAATTTAGATACGGTATAATGTAAACTCACTAAATATGAGAAATTGTAATGCCTTTAAAAGAGCTGCTATCCATATCAAGCAAGTTGGAAGAAATTAAGGATTATCTTATAAAAATCGGTCCTGTACGGAGACAGACATCCGATACAGCAAAACAAAAAGTTTTATTAGCTCAAACGGAACATTGCAAGTTAGAGTCTATTTTGCTCGAAGTGCAGACTAAAATTGCAAATTCTGAGCTAAGTTCTGATAGTTTAAAAACTATTAATTCTATCATAAATAGTATACAAATTTATTATAATAAGATCATTAGTTTAAGTAAAATAACTTTAAAGTCATCGGAAACGTCAACAAAAATGGCTGCCGATTCATTTGATCTAAAAACAGCCATTGCACTTTTGCCCATAATGACTGATAAAGAACAAGACACCAAGCGCTTAATAGATGGTATCCAATTATACAGTTCAATGATCAGCGATAACACCAAAAATCAACTAATAGAGTTTGTTTTAAAAACACGATTGTCTGAAGGTGCGAAACTCAGATTAAAAACTACTTATGTAACTGTAGACAGTTTGATCACCGATATGCGTACATATTTAATACAAAAGAAATCTGCTGCGGCAATTCAATCGCAAATTTTAAATAGTAATCAGGAGCGTCGATCCATTGAGCAGTTTGGCAATGAAATGGAAAAACTATTTGTTGACTTAACAATAGCACAGGCGGATGGCGATGACACAAAGTTTAACATATTACGTCCAATAAATGAAAAATTGGCGATAAAACGTTTTTCAGACGGTTTGAGTAATACGCGGCTAAGCACCATAATAGCTTCTCGCCAGTTTGCGTCATTGCCAGAAGCTATTCGCACAGCAATAGATGAGCATACGCTATCACCAAACGAAGATCACATCATGAACATTAGAAATCCTACAAACCAGAACCGGCCTTACAATAGACGAGGCAATACATATATAAATAGGGGGTATAAACATTTCGGACAAAACAGCCCATCGGATTATAGGCAAGGTCAAAATAATCCGCAGCAAAATTACAACAACAGGTACATGCGCGTCGCGATTATGCGCGGAAGCAACCGTGGGACACCGCGGGGCCGAGGTTTCGGATTTCCTCGCACACCTGCAGACAACGCGCAATATTTTCCGCGAAGCGGTGAGCCTCCACGTGTACAGGTTATTTCGCAAGAATTGCAAGAACCTACAATAAATGAACCAAATACGAGCAATGAGTTTTTTCGTTCCTCTAATGAATGATAATAATGTTTTTAACTACAGCAAACGCAATGTAGTTTCTCTTAACGTAATTTCGAGTAACTACGCGAAATTTTTAGTAGATAGCGGTGCTACTATATGCATTTTAAAATATGAATGGTTAAATGAGTATTTAAAAAGTAAACTTTGTTACGATAAGATAATTATAAAAGGCATAGGTGGACAGATAGTGTCGGAGGGTTACGTATACTTAGATTTAGTCTATAATGGTATAGTATTTAATCAACAGTTTTACGTATTTAAGAATATACCCTGTCCTACTGATGGTATAATAGGTCATAATTTTTTGAAGCGCTATGGGGCCGTCATTGACTACAATAAGATGACTATGAGCTTATCAACTTATAATGACACAATTTGTATTAGTTTTGAACCAGATAACAGGTTTTGCCAAGTTATTCCACCCCGTTGTGAAATGATTAAGCATATTCCATGTAGATTTCATGAAGATGTTGTTGTGTTAGCGAAGGAAATTGACTCAGGAGTTTTTGTAGCAGGGTTAATTGCAAAACCAGTTAATAATTCCATACCAGTAAGAATTTTAAATACGAAGGAAGAAGAGATTACTATTGATTTATCAAGTTTATGTGTTTATACTCTAAACGCATTTGACGTGTGTAAATTCACAGAAGAGAAACAGTCTGCGGACTGCGTTAAAACGCTTTTTTCCCTTCTAGATTTAAGCTATATGAATAAAGAAGAACAAATAAGCATGGAGAACATATGTGCAAAATACGCAGACGTATTTCACATGCCAGGAGACAAGTTATCAGTCACAAATTTATTAGAACACACTATTACTTTAAAAGACAATGTTACACCGGTTTACGTAAAACCTTATAGAATACCACATTCGCTTAAAAATGAAGTTGAAAAACAAATTCAGGATATGTTAAAAAATGACATTATTGAAGAAACCACATCCGAGTGGTCAAGCCCCGTGTTGCTAGTGCCCAAGAAGGCAGATAAAACAAATGAAAAAAAATGGAGGCTTGTAATTGATTACCGCAATCTAAATACTAAAATTCAAGACGACAAATTTCCATTACCCAACATAACTGAGATATTAGACTCCTTATCTGGTAGTATTTATTTTTCAAAATTAGATCTATCTCAAAGTTACTACCAACTTTCACTTAGTGAAAAATCAAGAAAATATACGTCATTCAGCTTAAATAAAATGTATCAGCTATCATTGGACCAAGACTCGCGAAAATGTACAGCTTTTACGGCCGGAAAACAATATCAAATGAAGCGTTGTCCAATGGGTCTCAAAACCAGTCCTAGTGTATTCTCAAGACTTATGACCATAGCAATGGCCGGTCTTAACTATAAGAAGTGTTTTATTTACTTAGACGACTGTGTCGTGATAGGTAGGTCATTAACAAATCATAATAAAAACCTCATTAGCGTATTAAACCGTTTAAGAGAAGTGAACTTAAAATTGAATCCAATGAAATGTGACTTTTTAAGACATGAAATTATTTACTTAGGGCATAAAATAACATCGGAGGGCATTTTTCCTGATCCAACAAAAATTGAAACGATACACAAGTATCCGATACCAGCATGCGCTGATGACGTCAAGCGTTTTGTCGCGTTTGCCAACTATTACAGACGGTTTATACCACGTTTTGCAGATATTGTTTATCCAATGAATTTACTATGTAAAAAAGGTGCAAAGTACATTTGGACAACCGAATGTCAGTCGGCTTTCGAAAAATTAAAATTAGCACTTATAAATCCTCCAATTTTGGAGTATCCAGATTTTACAGAAAACAACATCTTTCAGTTGCAAACAGACGCATCGAAAATAGGCTTAGGCGCCATATTATCAAATAGCAATGGCAAAGTAGTCGCTTATGCCAGTCGTAATTTAAAACCATCCGAAACAAGATATCCAGTAATAGAATTAGAATTACTAGCAATCGTTTGGGCGATAAACCATTTTAGACCTTATTTGTATGGAAGGAAATTTAAAATATGTACCGACCACAGACCTTTAGTATATTTGTTTAATTTAAAAGACCCTTCTAGTAGGTTAACAAAATTTCGCTTATATCTAGAAGAATATGACTTCGAGGTAGAATACGTACCAGGTCGGACCAATGTGGCTGCAGACGCATTAAGTCGAATTCCAATAACGAGCAAGGAATTAAAAGATATGCAGGAACACGTCGTTAATGTCTTAACAAGAAATCAACGTAAAAATCTAGCATTGACACGTAGTAATGATGGACTCGAAAAAGAGACACCCTCATCGTACAGGTCTGAACAACCAGTCGCGGCGGAGATACTCAAGAAACCTGACGAAATAGTGGAACTTGTTTTTTCTGATGTAAAGGAGAAAATTTTGAGGAATAAGGATAACATTTCATCAAAAGCAAAGATATGCATTTTTGTACCATCGCATTCAGCGATATATATAGACTCCCGATCGTTATCGACCGTAGAGGTGTTAGCGAGGGATCTAGATCAAATTTGTAAAAGATTAGCCATAACAGAATTGCTAATTATTAAAAATAAAAATGCTAATATAATAAAACTTTTGTTAAGTGAAAGCAAAAGATTGCAACTTAATTTACCTCGGTTTGTTGTAATTAGAGGCATTACAAGAATTTATGATGACGACGATAAAAAAGTTATACTTAACGATTTTCACCTATTACCCAGCAGTGGCCATGCGGGGGTGAATCGTATGTTAAATAACATTAAAAGACATTATTTTTGGCCAGGCATGTCTACAGACGTAGCGAAGTATGTTAAAAAATGTAAGAGCTGTCAGTTACAGAAATATACTAATAAGAACGTTAAGGAACCAATGGTAATAACGTCAACACCTAGTTCCGCTTTTGATAAAGTCACTTTAGACTTAATGGGCCCTTTAGAATTAGATAATCATAATAATAAGTATATCTTAACGGTACAGTGCGAATTATCAAAATATGTCGAAGCATACCCCATAAAACAAAAAGACACGGTAACAGTGTCAAAAACATTCGTCAATAATTTTGTTTTACGATATGGTATCCCACAAGAGATTTTAACCGATAACGGAACGGAGTTTATGTCGTCAGTATTAAAAGAAACATGCGAATTATTAGGTATTAAAAAATTAAATTCAACTCCTTATCACCATGAAACATTAGGCTCACTTGAAAATACACACAAACATTTGGGAGCATATCTCAGAATTCAATGTAGTAATAATAGAGACAACTGGAGCGATTGGGTCCCCTTTTGGTGTTTTTCATTTAATACTACAATACATACTGAAACAAAATACACTCCATACGAATTGGTGTTTGGAAAACTGTGTAATTTGCCAAGCAATTTAAAATTAGATGTTGATCCATTATATAATTTTGATAGTTATCCAAAAGAATTAAAATATAGACTCCAAAAAGCTCATGCAGATGCAAAAGAAAATTTAATAAAAAGTAAAGAAATAAGAAAACGTCTGTTTGACCAAAATGTACACAGTATTAATTACAGACCTGGTGATCTAATTTTAGTAAAAAATCAAACCGGTACCAAGTTAGATAACATTTATAATGGACCATACAAGGTAATAGTGGATAATCCACCAAATGTAAAAATAATAAAGAATAATAAAGAATACACTATTCACAAAAATCAAACAAAATTATATCATTGGTAATTGAATAAAATAATGATGTAATCGCATTGTATACTTTGTTTATTATTATTATAAAAAAAAAAATATATTAATATACATAGGCTATTGAAAGTTTTACTATTGTATAATGAAAAAAAAAAATTATACCGTGACATATTATTGTACCTTTCTCTTATTTTTTTTTTTTTTTCTCCTTAACGGGGGAAGGGGTTGTCGATACTTTTCGGGGGAGATGTAAGGACATGCCTTTGCTGATCCCCATTAAGACAGTCGTCGGTCCAGTAACATGTCACGTTTCGCAAACAAAGCATTGTTATTCTAGTAACTAAGTAATATAAGTTAGCAATACGATTTGTATGTAATAATTGGATTAATAAAAGGAACCTTGGAGTGAACAGTTGTTTCCATCTGCAACCTACCCATAGGGATACACTTCAGTTCACTAGAACACAGAACCAGAAGGAATTACATAGATTGAGAAAATATTATTGAAACATAACTCGTCGAAGAAACTACAACCATAATACTTGGCAGAAACTGGAGTAGCCAAAGTCTAATTATACGTTCTGAAATATGGCAAAGATGATGATCAACAATAGATGATTGTTAAAACGACAGGCTTCAGCGAATAACTTGTGGCGACATCTACATCGGCACATGCGAACTACGCATCACACTGACGTCACGCAAAATCCTGCATCTCGCAAGCAGAGTTTACCACGCGACTAGTATATATACACTACACTAGTATATATACAACATCCCGACATCAATCGTCGGGTTGCTCACCAGACGCTACACCAGTCTGATCGCAGGCTCCCTTTTCTATAGAAGATGAGAGACCTCTACACCCTTCTCCTCATAGTGCTGTATGGATGACCCCGATATGGATCAAAATAAAGGCAACAAAAGCAGCCAGTCTAGCCAGCAAAGGACAGCACCCACCGAAAACATCTGACTGAAATGGTAGCTGAAACATCTAAGACATATTTTATTCTAACTACATAATTATTATGTACTACTTATATTCAAGTAGTTGAAGGAAAGTCTGTATGAAAAATGCAATATACTTTATTTAATAAAAACCCATTAAAACAATAACTTTTGTTTTTCTTTTTTTACTTGAAAAACCTGTAAGATGTTTTTTAACATCTAATTATTTTTCATATAAAATATTTTTTTTTCCAAACACTGTTACGGATTTCTTAAAATAAAATAGCTATACCAGTATTTTAAATGAAGAAACTCCCTCCCTGACCCTCACAACCCAGTTACTGGGTAAAACGATCCCTCTGGGTAAGACTGGTTGTCAGAGTTTTGGACTTCTGACTACCCGTAACGACTAATTTAACGTGCTTTCCGAGGCACGGAGGGGTCACGTAGTGTATGGTCACCCAAGCCTGAAAAAAATATATATCATTGACACGAAAATGTGCATTTGTTATTCATTTTCCGTTAAAGGACACTCAAACGACACGTGCATTTCAAACTCTGAGAGTACACGTGTTTATTACCATATATTGTGTATAATGTTGTCGAGTTTTTCAACATGACACGTGTCTGCATACAAGTGAAAACTTTCCTAAACAGATTATGTTCCATAGTTTGTTGCGAAGCTAGTGCAATATCCAACAAACTTATGTGGAACATGTGAACATGTGTAGCACTCGACCGGGAATAATTGATGTACATAATATGATTTGTCTGCATGAAAAGCATAATCATAATAATCATTTAATCATTGTAAAACATAGGTACATTATAAGTTCATAATTGTTGATATGTTGAGGGCGCTATGCTTTGCCTCTAGGGCGTACAAGAGCAGTAAAGCAGAGCATGCAATATAATTAAAATTAAAACAATAAATTAATATAGACATTACATGAACCACAACAAGTAAATAAATTAGATCATCTCACTGAACAATATCGATAAGTTAGCTTGATAAATTATGTGTAGTGAGAAAATTAAAAAATGTCAGCAGTTATTGTACTAAAATGAAAATTGTCAGCACTTACTTATTTAGAGAATGTCAAAGAAATTGAATGATGTCATAAATTAAAATTAAATGTCATTAAGGAAGATCAATAATAATTGTTACTTAGGAAATGTCAAAATTTTTATAACAGCATGTCATTCAAATATTCGGTGATTGAATAATAGCATTTTTCTATTAATAAATTCTTTAATTTTCTCTTAAAGTTGTGCAAATTCTCATTTTTTATGCTATCAGGAATTTTATTGTATATAACCGGACCCATGCCTAAAATACTTTTCCTTGCTAGTGCTGTCTTGTATTTACCTGTACACAACATGGTTTTGTATTGGGATCTAAGTTGAGTGGTTCGTTTTCTAGTATCTACTATCGCAGGAAACAAGTTAAATCAAACAAGCAATCATGATATTATTACGTAAAGGGATGAAAATAGAAACTGTGATCTGTTTAAGTACAGTTACATCCAAATTATATTCGTCACCTTTAGGGGGAAGCACGACAGTAGCCTGCGAAATTCAAATTTTCTTACGCTTTTAATACATATAATCCTATTGATTGTTATTTCATGAATATAGGATTACATGAACTTAGAGGGATTTTAATGATTATAATTCTGGTAAATACATACTCGTTACGGTCGCGAATCATATTTTGATCAACATACAACCTGACACTGACCTGCAAATTGCAAAAAACGTTAAAAAATTTGAATTTCCCTGGCGCTTCGCTTTTGAGGAAATGCGGGTAATCATTTCTCCATGGAAACGCTCTCGACTAACTGCCAAATGTGTTTTGTTTAAAAAATAATAAACATTGTGTATACTCTGTGTTGCGACACTGGCAAATTACAGCAAACAAACAACCTTCCGAGTGTAAATTATCTGTCTAGCAAATATTCCTAACACTTCTAAAGACATAACAAAAACCCCGAAGACCGACTTAAATTAAACCGAGTCAGCCAACTCAGTCCAAAGGATATCTTTCAAAAATAATATTTCTTGAGCAGTCCAATTAAGGGTGGGTTCTCCAAGCCAGGCCTATTTCTGTAAGGATTTTTGCAGATCACTGAGAATTAGATTTGAGTGAGCGGCGTCATTTAAATTCTTTAATAATTGGCAGGGTGGGGTACGTAATACGAGCGGATAGATATTTTGTTGATTTTAAAAATGTTTTACTTATTTTTGCTGTCATTTTATTGTAAAACATGATTCGATTGTCTAACAGTAAAATAATTGTTTCTGTAATGTAAAGAGAGGTAATTTTGCGCTAAAGGCTTACCATTACCAAAAAGGGAATCACTGTAGTTACTCTATAGTCTACGACTAACGCACGTCACGTTTTTAGGGTTCCGTACCTCAAAAGGAAAAAACACGGACGGACGGACAACGAAGTGATCTTCAAAGGGTTTCGACCCTTTTAAGATCACTTCGTTGTCCGTCCGTCTGTCCGTCAGTCAAGACCCTTTTTCTCAGGAACGCGTGGAGTTATCAAGTTGAAATTAATATCAAATACTCAAGGCTGTAATCCCTTGAAGCGGTAAAAAAATCAAACTTTTAAGTCAAAGCAATCAAAACCTGTTGACCTAGAACGATGAAGCAATGTCATGTAGCACAAGTAAAGGAAAAAATCCGGAAACAGTAAATTTGTAGTTACATTACAAAAAAAAAAAAAAAAAACTATTTCAATACTTATCTTTTTTTGTTATCGGGGGGATACCTTCAAAAGGCACCCGACTTTTGCGGAGGGAGTGTGAGATTTTTACCTCACTAAAACCAACCCCGGTGATCACCATCAGCACATAGCTGGGGTGGTCCCGGTTCCTCTTAAAAGACCAATTCCGGAACCCGCCCCACCCCGTGCAAATTTGTATGGAGCCCTCAGTGCGCGAGTCCGACTCGATTTTGATCGGTTTTTTTCTTGTTCCCGCGGCGCTGGCTCGCTCCCGCTAAAAGTCGTGAAAAGTTTTTTAAATATTATTACCCTAGGGACCTTTTGTTTTCAAGGTTTTGTGTTCGTAATATATTGCATAAAATAAAATGTTTTCGTGCAATGAACAAGTTAGTGTCCTTCACTGAAACTAACCCACGCCATGAGAGACTATAGGGGTATAACTAGGTACAGGTGAATCAATTTCTTTTTTAGGTTCTAGACGCCCCAGCACATCAAGCTACCCGAAACTGTCAAATTTTCCCAATCAACATTAAACCTTATGATTTAGCGATAAAGTTGAAAATCTATTGACTCTCATTTTAAATATATTATAGTCTTTGGCACTGACAAAACCGTTAAACAGACTGTAGAAAAAAAAAACACAAACTAGCTAATGTTTAGACTGATCGTACGTCAAATTGTAGTGTATTTAGTATGGAATTAGAAAGTACTATTGGCATAGAGAAATATACATTCGTTCAGTGAGAATCCGCAATAATAGAACGCCAGTCAGGGTCTTTTCCGTTTGGTTTTGGAAGGGACCACGGACTAATTTAAGGTATTCACCTTATTATATCAGGTTGTATCTTGATAAAATATGATTCGCGACTACTTATAATATTTATGTATTTACAGAATTATAGTCATTAAGATTTGTTCCATACGAACTTTTTTCCAGAAGAGATTTGTTCTTAAGGAACAAATCTAACTTAGAAAGATGTATTAATGATTCTAATGATTATAATTCTGTAAAGAGGTACCTGTTATAGCCGCAAATCATATTTTGATCAAGATACAACCTGACACCGACCTGAAAATTGCAAAAAACCTAAGAAAATTTGAATTTCGCGGTCTACCACTGCGATGGCATTCCCCTTAAATTGTCCGTGGTCCCTGCGCATTCACCAAATATTAGTTCATTTTGCGACCAAGGACAATCCAGACTATTTAAAAAAAAGTGAAATATAGCCCGCGGATTTCTTTTGGCATGAGTCTCTTTGATGAGATTAAAAATGCGCGCATCTCCGACTAGTAAATAGTTATCTGTGGTATTACAGCACAAGTGGATTAAAGTAAAGAAAAATCACGCGTTCGTAATACACGCCATTATGGACCTAAAAGCGGTTCAATAAGAGCTACTTTACGAGCAAGTGTGTTGAAAATATTATTATTCCCCATTTGCGACAGCTATGTCCCCATTCTCCGTTTTTACATAAAAAGCAGGGTCATTCCAAGGGACTCTCCTTCCTTGGAATGATCCCGAAACCCTAACAGCAGCCAGCCACATTACCAACCTTGTTGACTATACTTTCGTGCCCACAATAGAAATTACGAAAAATTATTTATTATAGTTTATTTATTATTTATCTATAAGTATAAAAAGTATGTATTAGGTATGTTGAAACTGTGTGTACTATACCCGTCACTTGTCCCTAAAGGTTTATTAGAAAAGCAGCGTCAGACAGCATTTGTCAGACATTAATGCTGAAATGAACCTTTTTGGCGCAGCCGTGAAGCACACACTAGTGTTGTTTGAAACATTATTTTTATTTTGTATTTTTGTTTTCACGAACTGTGTCCAAAAAAAGTTTTTTTCTGTCTTTCTTTCAAAAATACTCGTTTTAGATCGCTCTCATCTTTAACTTGCGTCCCTATTGAAATCAAGAGAAATCATATATTTTACTCGACAGTCGATAAGGTGGGTGCCGATTGAAATTCCTTTCGCGCACCGGTACCTTTGAATACTACATACAGTCTATCCATCTTAAACAGAGCAAGTATCAAATGTTTTATATGTTTTTTATCGCTGCCTTTTCTATCTGTCTTGTTTCATCTTTTTTAGGGTTCCTAGAGGCTGCTAACGGAACCCTATTACTAAGTCTCCGCTGTAAGTCCGTCTGGCTGTCAGCGGACTGTATCTCAAGAACCGTAATAGGTAGACAGTTGAAACTTTCACAGTGTATTTCTATTGCTGCTCTAACAATAAATAATTAAAAAATAAAGTTAAAACTTGAAGGAGGTCTCAATGCAAGAAACGCGCTTTTTTCGGTGTTTGTTGTCGTGTGGTTCAGAACCCTTCGAGTGCGAGTCCGACTCGCATTTGGCCGCTTTTTTAGTACCTACGTCTGTAACTGACAGACGGACGATACAAACGCCATCACATCAAGCTACTACAATCTGTCAAAATTCTTTAATAGATTTTCGACTCTAACGCTAAAGAATAAGGTTTAAAGTTGATTGGGAAAAATTTACAGTTTCGGGTAGCTTTATGTGCTGGCGTCTGTACAACGCTACAGTCCTTTCAGTTATTTTTACCTGTGACAGCAGCAACGCAATAGCAACTTTATTGTAACGAGAATAAGGATCACAATGATTTTGACAGACTTGTCAGTGGCAGCAACTCAATAGCAACCTTGTAAGAATGAGAACAAAGATCACTGTAACATTGACAGTTATGCATAATCAGAGGTCAAATAACTGTGAATGGACTGTATAGACGCCGCACATTAAGCTACTACCATCTGTCAAATTTCTTTAATAGATTTTCAACTTTATCGCTACAGCATAAGGTTCAAGACTGATTGGAAAAATTTGACAGTTTCGGGTAGTTTGATGTGCTGGCGTCTGTACAAGAATTTTTTGGCGCTTGAAAGACTTTGACAGGAGCTCTGGTTGGTGCATATTTGTGAAACTACAAAAAACAAGAAGGCGCGCTAGTTCTGATTTTGGTCGCGCGTCAAAAGTTCTTTGTACATGTAGTGTAAATGATGTGTTGTGCTCTGTGAAAGGATTTTTACAAAGACAAACGCTGAAAATTAAAAAGTTCTCACACATACACATGACACATGCTTGTTTTTTTCGAAGGTTTAGGTAAAGGTGTTACGTTCAGTTAAGAAAAAATACTCCCTTTTAGCTTAAAGTATTGTTAAATGATGGTACCAACATGCTTATACATAATCCTCTTAGTGAAATGATTGCGTAACACACTATCAATCACAATCCGAATCATTTTGAAGGATATTGCTAATCCATTGCTTCATACATTCGAAAAATTTGTCTTCTCAACAACGTAAAAAACGCAATGAATGTTGTTGAACTGTCAAAATGACAGCCATGGCTGACTGCGTGTTACGCAATTACCCCCCAGTTCCAATCAAAGCAGCAAAAGCAGTGGTGGCCAAGTGGTAACGGCCGCGACTTACGAGTTGTAGGTCGTAGGTTCGAACCCAGACAGGCGCTTTACTTTGTGTAAATTATTTCATCACCACTGCTCTCAAAACGGTGAAGGAAAACATCGTGAGGAAACCGGCATGTCCTAGAACCAAAAAATTCGAAGACATGTGACATCTACCAACCCGCACTGGGCCGGCGTGGTGGATTACGGCCCACTCCCTCTCACCGAGAGGAGGCCTGTGTCCCAGCAGTGGGAACATTATAGGCTGATTATGGTCATTATTGTTCCAATCAAAGCCATTCATAACCTTATTCAATTGCATACTTTCTAAAGAAACCTTGCGATACCAAAAAAACTTTATACTACCCACACGTATTGAAAACAAAGAAAAAACTATTTTCAATATAACTCCCGCAGTTATACCCGAACTCTCTCGAAGTAGGAAGGATACATATTTTCACAAAAGTTGCAGCGCACTTTAACAAAAGTTTTATTAAAAACGGTCCGATAACCTGGTTTTTCTTTTGCAACTCGATTATCGAGCCGTTTATACTTCTGAGGGAAGTTAAAAAAAATTACCAAAAGTTCCAAGGTATGACTGTTTTAGCCTGAGATGTAACTTGGAGAAATGCGTGATTTACTATAGTTAAATAGTTTTTAGTATCCCTGGAGTTTGACTTACAGCGGGAATTGCGTAACACAGTCTTTGTAGCTACAGTTCAACAACATTTATTTTAAGCAGACAAATTTTTCGAACTTAAGAAAGCAATGAAAATGATTCAGGTTGTGGTTGATAGTGTGTTAGGTACGCAATTCGGGTGCAGATACGGAACACGACACCGCGTTCTAAGACACAAATCGCATACGTCACCAAAAAAACAACCAAGCTCAAATGGGACAGGGCTGGACACGTTTGCCGCATGTCGGATGCATTGTGGGCTAAGACTACCACAGAATAGGTCCCTGAAAACGTCCAGCGGCATCGCGGAAGACCCAGGCGCAGATGGCCCCAGGCGTAGACCGGCGGGACGAACTTGACGCCTATTTGATATATTGGCTCAGGATCGAGTTGAGTGGAAAAATGGGGGTGGCAGTGTCATGGACATGGCTGTGTGTTGTAAGTAAATACGTTTACGTCACGGGATTGATCCAGTGTCGATATAGAAGGGATTTCATCATTCACTTGCATAATTTCAACCGCCCCAGCTGCAGATGTACTGGCACCGTCGTTTAATTTTTTTACGCTCCCGGCACTGCTGGACTCGGTCAAATGGTGTTTTATTGAAACCATTCGATTGCTCTTGAAAAGCCCTTTCCAACCGTATACGATTTCTGTATTTAGATTTGGCTTTTTGATGCGTATTTTTTATATTATTTTAACAAATTATATTCAGTCACTATTTTATACTAATGTTTTGTATAAAATCTATAGATTTTGACAAGAGCTGGCGATTGAAACTTAAACGAACGTCGAAGCTTTTCCGAGTCAAAAGTTATACTAAGTGGAAATCTCGATAGGCAGCAAAATGACCTCAAAATGGCGGCGCTTTCCCCTCCACCGCGCGCGATGCGTCACAGTCCTCACTTAGCGTAATGAATTCTTTGATCCTTTAGCTATCCAATGGTGTCATTGAATTTAGGATGGAGATGATAGATATAAAGCTGCAACACAAAACTGTATCCCCCGATTTTGTTGCCATTGGTTTTTTTGACTTGCCCCCCACTATGGAAGCAATTTTAAAGACGTATTCACGTCAAAAAGGAACAGGAGGCCTTTGCCCTGCAGTTTTGGTGTAGTTTCGGTGTAACTAAATAAACGTTGTTGTAGTCGTTGCTAGCATGCCTACTGAGCGTAAAGTCCTGGTTTCGATCCCTAGGGCTGTCAAAGTGCTATTGAGCTTTTCGACTACAAAATTATCAGTGGCAACCCGTTGTCTGGATTTTTTTGTGCCCACTTAATGGTATAGACTCGATCCCTATTACATGACGAAATGTGAGGGTACTATTTAGCTCTACCCACGCCCATGGAGCCGAGCGGCGGAGGCCCAGGTGTAACAGCCGAAACTTACGAGTTGTAAGTTCGAACCCGGACCTAGGCGCTTTACTTTGTGAAACTCATTTCATCACCACTGCTCTCAAAACGGTGAAGGAAAACATCGTGAGGAAACCGGCATGTCCTAGAATCAAAAATTCGAAGACATGTGAAATCTACTAACCTGCGCTGGGTCCGCGTGGTGGATTACGGTCCACTCCCTCTAACTGAGAGGAGGCCTGTGTCCCAGCAGTGGGAACGTTATAGGATGATTATGTACGCCAACGGAGAATCTGTGCGTGATGATATAATTAAAATTGTGAAGGCTTTGGTTCAGACACACGTTGAAGTTTTTTCTCTTAAAAAATCCTGCAAAAATCGTTTACTTCCCAATGAATGAGCAGAGGTCGATAATAAACTTTAACGTATGTACTCGTGGGACAAAATGGCGACGTAACCCATTTACTGTCCATTGTCATTGGTTTGTATGTGCACTTAAAGTGCATTACGGCATTTTATGACTTTAAGCGGTCCGCAACTTGAGTTACGAGCACAGAGCGTTTATAAAATAGAGAAGGGTAAATCCTTTCCCCTCTTAACTCTATTTGTTTTTTAAAAAATAAACCATTTATTATCAGGTAACAAAGACCCATAGATACATACCTTAACCTAAGTATACATAATCGTAGTAACAATTTTGTTAGTAAATAAAACTTAATAACTATGTTAGTATCACTTAGTTGCACTAAGTCTTTGTGCTTTCCGGTGGCACTTTTCCGCGAAAGCGGCGGAACACCACATCCTGCGGCTAAAAGCTTTCATCCATCACCAGGTGCAGGTAGCATGTTGGTACGCGCACCACGAACGCCTTGAAGTTGACGTTGCGGTGCGACTCCAGTAACTGCACCCTCGGCGTGTACCTCGTCTTCTGGCGCACGTACTCCACGATGTCCTCCGCCGTAGTGGTGTAGTGTACACCGGTGTATTCGGCTTTGCGGCACGCAAGCTGACTTCGGGCTCCGTAGGAGCTTTGCTTTTTTTTTTTTTTCTTTAACGGAGCTTGCGGTAGGTTAACTGGTAGAAATCATCGCGTAACAAAAAAGTGTTGCCCCCTACATGCGACTTTCTATTAGAAAGAGTCAGAGAGAGAGTGAGATAGTTTTCATGTTTTCGAGGGTGCTAAAGTCTATAGTGGGGTCAAAACGAAAATCCAAGATGGCGACTGTAAAAAATTTCAATTTTTCATCATGGGTGTCGTTTTCATGGTTTTCGAGGGTGCAGAAGCCAATAGTGAGGTAAAAATTAAAATCCAAGATGGCGACAACATTATATGAGCTTCTACAAACTTATACTAGATGGCTCTGTATTAAAAACGCGTAATAAATTCACATGGTCATCATTATCTGGTCTTATCATTATGCTGAGCGATGGCCGTTTTGCGTAGATGTGACGTATGTTTTCCCAAATTGTTTATTTGTTTTTTTTATGATGCGTCATGTTTGCCGCAAATAGACATGTTTTCTTTTTCTTTCTTCTTACATGTATTGTAATATATTTTTATCTGTTTTTTCTACTACTGAACGTGAGCTCCTGGGTTCGATTCCCAGGTCGGATAAAGTGTTATTGGGTTTTTCAACCAGGAATTTCTCAGTAGCTGCCCGGAATCTAGATTTGTGTCCGGCTGATAGCAAAGGGACTTAAACATGTCTGGCAAAATGTGGGATTAACTACATATAGCTAAACCTTTGTCTAGCCCTTTGCATTGCAGCCATGATGTTGTGTTTTTTTTTATTTAAATCAATTGACGCCTACCTTTTTCCACTGGGCACAGTTTCACAAGAACACGGTCTCTAATGACAACCTTGTCCCTTGTGTTTTGTCACTTCTTACAATACAAAACTCTCAAACTCTCTCTGGGCCTATTTGGCGCAGCCGTGAGGCACACTTTGTTGCTAATTTCTTACATCGGACTTTACACTTTTTTATTTGACTTTTATCTGATGTATGTCTCTGGTGTACTGTGTGTCTTTTAGTCTGTGCTAAATAAATGTATTTTTTTCTTTTCAAACGGTGAAGGGAAACCACTTGAGGAAACCGGTATGTCCTTGAACCAAAAATTCTTCACTTGTCTCATTTAAATTACAGAAAAAAGTAAGTAGGTAAGTAACACTCGAATTGCTACAAAACTGCGCTCGCTGGCCCATTATGTCACCCTTTGTACAGTTTCTATAATTATGTCTGTAATTTATATGGTGTACCTACATAATAAATAGTATTCTATTCTATTCAATATTAAATAATTATAATGGAACTCAATCAATCAGTCTACCGAGCCTTTTTCCAACTATGTTGGGATTGGCTTCCGTACACAAAGGTTGCCAACGGAACCTTATTTATTAAGCCTTCCTGTCCGTCCGTTCGTTTGTCTGTCAGCTGGATCTCATGAACCATAATATGTAGACAGTTGAAGTTTTCAAAGAGCGTATATTTCTATAGCCTCTATAACGACCAATAATCAAAATAAAATACTTAATAATATTTTTTTTTATTTCCCCTTTAATTCCCCATATAAAAAACTATAGGGGTCTATAACTAATACAAATGACTGGGGTCTCCATACAAGAAACGTTGTCGGCGTTTTTGCCTTGTGGTACGGAACCCTTCGCGTGCGAGTCCGATTCGCACTTGGCCGGTTTTTACGAAACGCTCGGCCAGAATCAGGTATTTCTATCCATTTTTACGCTCTGTGGTCATGATAGCGATATTGAAAATAATTCCATTAATATTTATTCAGAGGAACTCAAGTGTTATTTATATGATTCTGGCAGACTTAAATTAAATTCATATGGAAATTCTATCTCTGTCCGCGACTCTGCTGCATGTAAAATTTTTCAAAATTCCGGGATAAAAAGTAGGTACTTTATAGTTTATATCTATTTGGTGCTTACATTATGGCAAAAAAACGAGACAAACATCATCATAATCAGCCTATAATGTTCCCACTGCTGGGACACAGGCCTCCTCTCTGTGAGAGGGAGTGGGCCATCAGTCCACCACGCGGGCCCAGTGCGGGTTGGTAGATGTCACATGTCTTTGAATTTTTGGTTCTAGGACATGCCCGTTTCATCACGATGTTTTCCTTCACCGTTTTGAAAGCAGTGGTGATGAAATAATTTACACAAAGTAAAGCGCCTATCTGGGTTCGAACCTACGACCTACAACTCGTAAGTAGCGGCCGATACCACTGGGCCACCACTGCTCTCCCCATCATCAGACAAACATCATCATCACCTTTTTTTTTTGGTGCACGAAGGAAGTCCTCGTGGACTTCCTCCATCGTGGGGGTGTTAGAGGGGCATGCCGGCTAAAACCACGGCAGTGTTCCTCCTCTACCTATGGCCGGGGGTGCGCGATTTGCATAAGCATTCTATCACCTGCCTAGCCTTTTTCCAACTGTGTTGGAGTCGGCTTCCAGTCTAACCGGATGCAGCTGAATACCAGTATTTTACATGGAGCGACTGCCTATCTGACCTCCACAACCCTGTTTCTGGGTAAATGCAGTGCCGGATTAGCCCTTAAGCAAATTAAGCAATTGCTTAGGGCATCACGTCTCGGGGGGCACCACGGCAGAAACAGCACCGAAACAGTATTTGCTAGCACATGAATGGCAAGGCTGTTTATCAGCAAGATATTACAAGACCCAAAAGTCACTCTAGAGGTGTGCACCAGTCTACACAAATCGCTCGTCGATTTTGAAAAATACGAGGCGACTAGTGGATAGGAAGGCCTACAGGCGTAGATTGCATAGGGCATCAAGTACCTAGTCTTAATCCGGCACTGGGTAAATGATACCCCTTGGCATAGACTAGTTCTCCGACTTTCGGGTTTCTGACGACCCGTAACGATTATCACGAATGACAGCCGGGACCTACGGCTCAACGTGCTTTCCGAGGCACGGAGGTCTTTGTATGCAAAGATGGCCACCGATCCACGGAAAATACACGACAATGTATAATATAATACCATTTTATATAAAGAATAGCAGAAAAAAACGGTAGAAGTCAAATTAGCTAACAAGCGAAGTCATGTCACAGAAAAATATAAAAATTTATTAAAATAGAAGAAACCCTCGTTTAATTTATTCATCCTGGTACCGCAAGCTCGTAAAGGGCTCACAAATTGTGGAGGCGCCGTATTTTTAGCGTTTTCATAGTAAAACGCAGAGTGTATAAAGAGTAATGTAGTGTGAAGAAGAAGGGTACTCCCCATATAATATACTAGCTTCTACCCGCGGCTTTGCTCGCGCGGATATCTGAAATTATTCCACGGGAACGTGCTACCGGGACCAAAGGTAGCCTATGTTCGTCCCCAGGATACTATCTATCTCCTATCGAAACCCGTTCAGTGGCTTAGGCGTGAAAAGACAACATACAGACACACAGACAGAGTTACTTTCGAATTTATATTAGTATGAATGATAAGCCGAGGCGTATCGCACGCCAAGAAGAGTGGAGAACAGAGATAAGTGACTTATTATGTTTTGTAAAAAGAGCGAGATGCCTCAGCAGATGCAGATCCTCTCATCAACGGCGTATAATACAGTGTGAGTCTTCATAATGTGCACATAACGAAATGAGGGAAACATAGCTTAATTTTATCGACGGAAAAAATATTTGAAAAAATAAAAAAATATTTAAAAGGATCTTTACCTGTTATAGTATGGTGATTGCAAGGCCTTTCTTTAACAGTTGATAGGTAATGTTGTGATCGAGTTATAAACTTGGTATTTTTACGTTTAGAAATCTGATACGATGGAGAATAATTTAAAGTAATAAAAAAGGGTAGGTAATCGGGGCTTTTAATGAGTAATTTTACAATTTATGTAAAAATTTATGAAAAATATCAGATTTTTCTTTAAAAAAAACCATA
This sequence comes from Oligia strigilis, assembly GCA_951800025.1. Taxonomy (NCBI): domain Eukaryota; kingdom Metazoa; phylum Arthropoda; class Insecta; order Lepidoptera; family Noctuidae; genus Oligia; species Oligia strigilis. The sequence goes on from OX637556.1 coordinate 4,471,471, forward strand.
ATTCTCAATTGAGGGCAATTGTTTACACAGGGGTCACAGCAAGCATACTGTTTACACATTCGTTACAGTAGCAAGAATTTTAAAAACGCTACAAAAATTGTTTTTTTTTTTTTTAAATATTTTTTCCGTCGATAAAATTAAGCTTAGTTTCCCTCATTTCGATATGTGCACATTATGAAGACTCAGACTGTATAACACATTACATAGTTAGCCTATAATGTTCCCCCTGCTGGGACACCAGCCTCCTCTTTTCGAGGTTCATACGTGGTTCAAGAGCGAAATCGGTATGTAATTCTTTAGAAAGAATGACCACACTCCTACGCCACGCTTCTGGAGTTCTTGAGTTCTGAACTTTAAAAGATACTTTGACTCTCGAGGTTGTTTCGCCATTTCTTCTCAAGGGTAAGATAGATAGGAAATTTCGACGCATTGTAGCTTATTTTTTTAATAATGTGACGTGTAAAAGTTTTACAGAATAAACAATTTCATTCCATATGGTTTTTTCTCCGTTTGTCTGTGTATCTGGATTTAAATTTTCCGGATTGGCACAAAAACGGCCGAGCAGATTTGGATGAAATTTGGCACACAGATAGTTGGCAACACACATAAGGTACTTTTAATCCCGGTACCGTGGGATATTTCCCGACATCCTCGCGTAACCACGGTCAAAAGCTAGTATCTAAAAACACAAACACCTCTACAACTTGCCTACGAGCCCTACTTAAAAACATTATAACAAAGGAAATCCCCAATCAAGTTCTATCGAAACTGCTAGTTAATCAAGGCGCACCTATCCAAACGAATCGTTATGAAATGCAAACAGTTTTCAAGGTGGTACCAATAATAATTTTCATTAAAATCCTTCGTAGTTAATTACCAGTAGGCTTAGCCAAGTTGACAATCTACAATCGTTATCGTTAGTAGAAAACTAATCAAATGCATAGGAATGACGTCATCTCAACGATAAGTCACGTGGTCAGAACAAACGAATAGAAAATTCGTAGCCAAGTTTACTCGTTCAAAATGTTAGAACGAAAAGTTATCGTTTCTACAACGTCGATCGCTACATCCCATACAAATGGCAGCCAAGTTACAATTTTGACAAGCGCTAACGAAACGTTGTCGAAGTTTTGGAACGCTAGCTAAGCGATCGCCGAGACCCAATAGTAAACGACAAAAAAATGGCGTCATTGGCGTCTATTGGCTAAGACCGAGAAGTGTTTTGTTTAGTTAACTACCTAATTTTGGACTATATTTACCTAATTTATCATATATAATGCATACTTTAAATATGTTGTGGTGCGCTAATAATGAAGAAGTATGGCTTAGGCGCCAAAAAAGAAACATAAATCGTCAGTGCATGGAGACAATACGCGAAATGCCGGAAACGTTATTTGTGCAGCAATTTCGGCTAAACAAAACGACTTTCCAAGCCCTTTGTCAAGAACTCCGACAAAAAACTTCGTTGAAAGGAACCAACGAGATTCCCTTAAAAGTTAAGGTTAGTGTATAGCCGACTGACATAAAGTATTAGCAATTTTTTTATTATGTACTTCTCTATCATTTCGTTTCCTCAATATTTGTGTTTTTGTAGGTGTTGTGCGCTCTTAGTTTCCTAGCCACAGGATCCTATCAGCGAATTGTTGGCGTCACTCAGCATCTTGCCCAGCGCACAGCTAGTCGGTGCATCAGACAAGTTGTTGATGCTTTGAACCACCCTGCTGTCATGGCAAAATGGATTGTGTTTCCGAAAACACGACAAGACAGAGCATCTATAAAACAAGAGTGAGTACCAAGAGTATTTAACAAGAGTATTTAATTTAACAATCTTACAATTATTATTAATGTAATTTAAATTAACAATTACCTATTGTTTCAGGTTCCAAAGAAAATTTGGCCTGCCTGGTGTAATTGGGTGCATAGATTGTACCCACGTAGCTTTGGTTAAGCCCAACGATGAAGAGCATCTTTTTTATAATAGAAAAGGGTATCATTCATTAAATGTTCAAATGGTAAATATTATATTTATACATACTATAAGGCATGTTAAAGCTAGATAAATCACTTCTTAATAATAGTTTTATTTTCAGATTTGTGACAGCAATCTTATAATTTTAAATGTGAATGCAAAGTTTGGTGGAGCTACACATGATTCACATATATGGTCTTCTAGTAGAGTGGAATCATATATGCGTGAACTTCATCAAAATAATGAACAAGTATGGCTATTAGGTAGGTATTTATAATAGTAAAAGGATCGTAATCTATATAAGTTTTCCTGTGTTTTGTCTACAGAAACTAATTTTTCAGGTGACTCTGGATATCCACAACGCCCTTGGCTTATGATACCTATCCTCAATGCAGTCCAAGGTTCTGTGGAAGAACGATACACTCAAAAGCATGTGCAAGCCCGTAACTGCATTGAGCGCTGTTTTGGTTTACTCAAAGCACGGTGGAGATGTTTGCTTAGAGACAGGGTTCTTCACTATCATCCTCATGTAGCTAGCAATATTACAATGGCATGTTGTGTATTACACAACATAGCTTTGAAAGCTGGCTTACCACCACTTCCTGCAGCACATGACGATGGGGATGATATAACCATGCAAGATCCCACACCCACTGCGACTTTGGGTAGCCAAAGTGAATTAATCCAAGGAAGAGCCATGCTGAGATGTTTATTGAATAGGTTATAGTAAGATTATTCTATCTTGTAATGTTAATTACTTTGCATACCTAGTATTGTATAAAATCAAGTATTTCCTAACTTAACAGACAGCTGTGCTGCTGGGGAGTTTGTTGCGCCACTTCTTCTCCCCAGCGAAAGCACTAGGAAGTGGCGACGGGCGGGCGTTTTGGGGGACTGTCTTTTGTAATTTTGTCGTTCGAAAAGTGCTGATTCTCAGAATAAATGACTTTTGATTTAATAAGTATATTACTCTTTTTATTAAAACAGACATTCATAATAAACCTTATTCATAAAAACACACAAAAAATCCTTCCTTCTTACCTACCGTGCACGCCACTACCAAAGTGGCGTGCACGGTACGTAAAAAGGAAGGATTTTTCAGTTACTTATCCCATACTTTGTATTTACAATCCACTCAATACCTACATTTTAGGTATTATTTGTTATTTTACATAAAAATCAATTACCCACAGATACTGTACATAAATATTGGTTTCAGTCTTACATTCAAGTCTAAATTAAAATAGATTTTGTTTTAATACTACAAAAAGCCCAATTTTATACTATGGGATTATTATACCGCTAAGGTAGCCCGCGAAATTCAAATTTTCTTACGTTTTTAGCAATTTGCAGCTCAGTGTCTGGGTGTACATTGATTAAAATATGATTAGCGACTGTAACAAATATGTATTTACAGAATTATAATAATTGGAATCAGTAATACAACTTGAGTTAATATAGTCCTAAATGTCAAGATTTCATGAAATAGTCATTCAATAGACTTACCTACTTGGTCTTACAGAGTTGTGTTGATGACTTTAATGATTATAATTCTGTAAATACATATTTGTTACGGTGGCGAATCATATTTTAATCAACATACAGCTTAATACTGACCAGCAAATTACAAAAACAGAAGTAAGAAAATTAGAATTTCGCGGGCTACTCTGGCGCTCTTAAACGAAATAAAAATGATATACAATTTGTACAGACGCCAGCACATCAAGCTACCCGAAACTCAAATTTTCCTAATCAACTTTGAACCTTATACTTTAGCGATATGGTTGAAAATCTATTAAAGAAATTTGACAGATTGTAGTAGCTTGATGTGCTGGCGTCTGTAGATACATATTAAATTTAGAGAAGGAAAAGTAAACTGGATTAGAATAGCAAACAATTTAAATAAAAAACTAATCGTTACTCTGATATTGTAGGCAATTTGAAATTGTTCATAGCCCTTAGCTGAGACCACTATCACTACTTTAGACATTTTAAGGTGAATGGGTACTTGAGACTGTGAAATTCAAATTTTCTTACATCTTTTGTAATTTGCAGATCAGTGTCAGATTGTATCTTGAACAAAATATGATTCGCGACCATAACAGGTACATATTTAGAGAATTAGAATCATTAATATATCTTTCTAAGTTAGATTTCTACCACCAATCTCTTATGGAAAAGTGTTAATGTTAGAAATCTAACTTAGAAAGATGTATTAATGATTCTAATGATAATAATTATCTAAATATGTACCTGTTATTGTCGCGAATCATACTTTGATCAAGATACAACCTGACACTGACCTGCAAATTGCAAAAAACGTAAGAAAATTTGAATTTCGCGGTCTCAAGTACCCATTCACCTTAAGGGATAATATCTGTCGAAGGTAGTGATGATGGTCTCAACTGTGGTAAAATTTCTATCAAATTGTCTACAGTACCAGCTAAACGATTTAAAATTAGATTTTGGTTTTCTTCCATTTCAATTCTTCTCGATTCCAATCGCAACCTTTCCATCTCCCTCTCGTGATAATTTTTTTCCCGGTCTGCCTCTAGTTGTAGCCGGCTATGCTCGACAGCCACGAACTCGCTCGTAGCCCGTTCGAAAGGAGTTTGTATTCGCCGTCTGCGCGCTCGAAGCAGCCCGCGGCGCCGCGGCGTGGAAGTGGAGGGCGACGCCGCAGGCGACGGGCTTGCCCGATGCCGCCGCCGCTGCGAAGCGCCCCGTGACGTGGACGGGATAGGCGACGTTGCTGACGGCATCGGCGCGGACGTAGTGCCGGGCGGCGGCGTTAGCACTGGCGGCGGAGGATGGTGTGGAAGTTCACCAGAGGGTGGCAGTGAAGAACGGGCGGTAGATGCTGGTGTTGCTGAGAATAAATAATAACAGACATTATTAAAATGTGCCCAAATCAATTATTTAGCCAAAACATTATATCTTTTAATAAAAAAGGTACCTTGTGTATAATCAGAAGGAATAAAATCCAACATAATTTCATCTGCGGCAGAAATTTGGGATGGACAGACTGTATGCACAGAATCTCTGGTTGGTTGTGGTAGAGAGTTTCTCTCCGATGGTGGGGCCTGAAAAATATGAAGAATTTAAATTAGAAAAATTACACTTGTTTATAAAAGAAAATATAGTAATAAGCAAAGAAAACAAACTGACATCAAAGCCTCTCTCCTCAATTCCAGCTTGACCAATGACAGCAGTCAAACCCATTATACCCAAGACTCTCTCTTCTGAAGCAGTGAGAGTTTGTCTGCTGCTTGGACCACCACCAGTACCAGAAGCCTCACAACGTATCACCAAGGCTTTTTTCTTTGTTTTTGTTTTCCAATCTGCCCACACCTGAACATATTTGTCTGTTAATTTTGTCATGCATGTTTTCATCAATCATTTTCTAGTCTATGAAGAGTAAGCTGATTGTTGTATGTAGTTCATCTTGTAGAATACTAAATGTTCATAATAGGAAACCAAATAATATTTTACAGTGGTTTGTGTGAGAATCTTACTTTTTTCCATTTGTCCAATGGCTTTATTACTCCTCCACCAAGGGAATTAAGTAACTCTCCCAGTTCCTGCCACAGTCGGTCAGCTTTTATTCGGCCTTGGGGACCTTGCTGGGGCCTCGATATATCGCCATGGCTAAAACATAAGTTATAAAACTATTTCAGAGAAACAAAGGGTCTATTGATTAAGTAAAGAGTCAAACGCGTATCACGTCATTGTTTATGTTTCAAACTTTGAAGTGCCCGAGTACTTAAGATAGATTTTCGAATAACAAAGGAAGATATTTAAGAAACAACATAATTTACGTACCTTTCCATGAATTCCAATAAAGCAGCGAACTGTTCTGGGCTTGCTCGAGATCTAGATTCCATCCTATAAAAGTTATCACTTCATTATTTTATGGTATCTTTCATTCGTATTATTATTTTAAGCAGAATCATATTTATTATCATAACATTTCGAGACAAATTTCATTCCACACTGATATAATAACAAACCAAATAAAAGAAGAGCTTTACCTTATTTCGCTTACTTTCAAAACACTTAAATATAAAATTAAAAAACAATTATTTGCCCGCGCACTAAGTACACAACTGTGACTTTGACGTTAGTTTGACGTTTGTAGGAACGCTCACCATAGACTAAAGTATAGGTTTTTTCTAAAAACGTTGTAGAATGAGCGTTCGGCTCGGTCGTGTCAACTTGGCTACCAACTTATCGTTTTCTATAATCGCTTACGTCAAAGCGTTAACGATTGTAGAAAGAGATTCGATACGAAACGTTTGTAACTTGGCTAGGCCTGCTGGTCCTCCTTGGAGAGGTAACCAAGAGATAAATGATTTACTAGAAGTGACTAAAATATAGGTCGTTTATTTTATAGATGGTTTTCATCATACAGAAACGATTTTTTTTTATTTACCAAGCGCCTTACGGTAACGGTAGGTCGGTACGGTACGGTAGGTCGCTCAGCGCGCTATGGAGCGAGCAATGCTCGGAGTCTCTTTGAAGGATAAAATCAGGAATGTAATTATCCGGAAAAGAACCGGAGTTACCAATATAGCTTGCAGAGTAAGCAAACTGAAGTGGCAGTGGGCTGGCCATGTCTGTCGAAGGACTGATGGCCGATGACGAGTCCTGGGGGTCTACTCCGAAGCGGTTAACCACTGTATCGGCCGAATGTTCGGTCATTTTCTGATTCGAATATTGTTGTCCTACTACGAATTAAAAAAAAAGGTAAAAAATGGGTTAAGGGTTCTAAAAAGGTTCGGATTGACACAGTTTGGTCGGGACCAATAGTCAATATAGGAAATTAATGGTAGTAGAAATTGACCGAACATTCATTTCATTGACCTAGAGAAGGTGGCTGGAGTAGACTGGATGCGGAAGGCGGAGGACAGGGTGCTGTGGCGCAGAAAGAGGCCTATGTCCAGCAGTGGACTGTGATATGCTGAGTTGATTGAAACGCCTTACGCCATCAACCCAATTTTTCTTGTTATGTACTCAATATTCTTATTGAGTACATAACAAGAAAAAAAACCATCAGCTGTAATTTAATTTAGTTAGTACTAATCCCTACTTAATCCCTTTTTATAAACAGAACTATTCCACTTTTACCATGCATTATACTTTTTCATTAATTTAATCCGCGCATGCGGTTTTATTGGGGTGATTATACGCATGATAAATTAAAAAATCGTTTCTTTTGGGGAAATTGTTTTAAATGATGAGTACAATTATGTATTTAAGTATCGGTCACTAATTAGGGGCTGTTCGTTTATTATATAAGGCGATATGAGGGGGTCCAAATAAGTCTAATTTTTTTTACGTGGGGGTTGGAAGGGGTCTAGACTATTCTTACGTAAGATCACAAAAGTAAGAATACATTTTCTTTGCAATTTTTGTAAATAGGTACTGATCTTACGTAAGATTAAAAAGGGCAAAAGGGAAGGGTTAATCCAAGTCTTATATTTTCTTACGTAGGGGGATTTTTTTATCAGAAAAATGTCAAAATCAAATGAACAGCCCCTTATAGCTCCCAGCTACACCCTATATAGAACTACATCGCGACCCGCACCTGCTTCGTATAGTGTATAAGAATTGGAAAAACATCGAGATTTATTAATTATATGTAAGTTTGTTATGAATTCATTATAAACGTAAACCTTTCGGAATAACTTCTCCAAATGATGAGGAAACCGGCATGTCTTAGAACGAAAAACTTTAAGACGACGACGATGTGACATGTAATAACCCACATTGGACCCGCGTGGTGGATTACACCCACAAACCCACTCCCTCTCACGGAGAGGATGCCCATATCCCAGAAGTGGGATCGTTGTAGGCCGATTATTATTATGCTTTTAGCGATAAGACCGCCCCTTGTGTAACGCCTTGAAAAATTTCTACATTTACTGTAATATTTATGGTGTACATAATAAAGATTCTCCGTTCTTATGCTGCACAAACCCTGCAAAGAAAATCTTTGTCATGTCGCATCCAGCTGCTCTATCATATGATATGTCCAAAGACGGTAGAAATTCATTAAAATTTCTCATCGGGAGTGACTCATAGTAGGGACTTACAGCCGTACTGTTGGGTTCCGTTACATCTAGACAAACGTTGCTCAGACGTTATTCAGAAAGTGCCAGCATATCCTAGAATGTCCCAGAATCTTCTAATTGTTTTTAAGCTTTCATTTTGAGATATGTCCTATAAGTGACGATATTAGACGTTTCACTAGAATTAAGGTTTATTTGTTTTTTTTCATTTCACGTTCACACGACACCGACAAATTGCATAGGAACTAGCTGTGCCCTGCGGTTTCACCCGTATAAGTCTCGATCCCCTGGAAATAGCAGGATAAAAAGTATCCTATTGTCCTAGTTCAGGTCATGGTCTACCCATTTGCTAAATATCATACAAATTTGTTCAGCCGTTTTAGCGTGAAAGCAAAACAAACAAACATACAAAAATTCAAATCTTTTCTCTATTAATAATATTAGTTTAGATGAACGGCTCTTTTGCTTTTTTCATTTCATATTTCGAGGCGAGTGTAAGATGCCTAACGTGCTGAAATCCAACATCGCTAAAAATTCATTTTTCTCTTTAGATTCACGTTTCACTTCGAGTGAATAAAGATGCCGAATGAAACGCAAAAAATAGGAAACCGTATCATCCGTCCGGTTCCCTTTTTCAGGACAGATCTAACGATACTGTTTGCATCGATTGTATATGGATTTTTAAGTGGCTTTCGAATTTGTGTGATTCAAAAATCAACTGAAGTACACACGAGTACAGAAAACAAAGTTGTACGTATATTTATTTGCACAATTTATTACCTTATGTACAGTCAACAAAGGAATTAAGTACGCTCCTGTACGTCGGATATTGTTGAAGTTTACTAAGAAACCGATGGATATTCTCGAATAAAATTTTATTTTATTAATAGAAAACAAACAGCTCATTTATTAAATTAAATTTCAGTCCAGAACATCCATCGGTTTCTTAGTAAACTTCTACTATATCCGACGCTCCTGTATACTTAACTCCTTTGTTGACTGTACACTGTTGACATTGCACTAAATAAGGCCGCTAGTAACAGTCACAATACCTCCTGTACTAGTTGATACTGTATTACAGTAGGGTTTTATTCCTCATTCCTGTGACCCGTAGAGTAACAAACGAGTGAGAACTTAAGTATATAAGATAATATAGGCTCCATAGGAAAATAAACTTAAACAAATGAAAAATTTCAACTAATTTTGAAAGAAAATTGAGTGTGTGAGTATATTTGATATTATGTATGTAAGTAAGTATGTATGGAGTATGCTGTTTCAGAATCTTAAATGTGTCTTCAGTGCTTTTATAATTTAAGCAGAGTAAATGTTTGCGCACAACCTTTTTGAATTTGTGTGAATTATATTTCCGAAAACCTAGAGTTACATTAAATCACACTAATATTATAAAGGCGAAAGTTTGTGAGTGTGTGTGTGTGGGGGGGTGGGGGTGTGTTTATATGTTTGTTACTTCTTCACGCTCAAACGGCTGGACCAATTTTGATGGAGGTAGCTGACACTGACACCCTAGATTAACATATAGGCTACTTTTTATCCCGATATTCCCACGGGGTCAGTGACAGAAAAGTTGAAAGGAAATCGTTTGTCTTGGTATGGGCATGTGATGAGAAGGGACGAAACGCATGTGACTAAAAGAGTGATGAATATACATGTTGATGGATGGAGAGGGAGAGCAAGGCCGAAGAAAAGATGGATGGATTGTGTGACGAATGATATGAAAGAGAAGGGAGTGAATGATAGCGTGACGGTTGACAGGGGAGAATGGAAGAAGAGAACGTGTTGCGCCGACCCCAAGTAACATGGTATAAGGGCAGGAAGATGATGATGATTCCCACGGGGTCAAAACTTATGCGGGTAAAACCGCGGGGCGCAACTAGTTTAGTATAAATGTACGGAGCTAGAGAAAAAAAAAGAAATCGCTGTGCAAATTCTGTCTTATATATTGGTTGTCTGTAGACTTTGTAAGCTCTTCGTGTAAGCGTCTGGAAAATCCGGTGGTTAGTTGTGTTGAATACGTAAGATCTTCTCAATGTATAGTTGTCGAATGCTAAGAATACCGACACATCCGACCTACATCGACATATTTAATTCGAGTGTCTTCCATTTCATTCCTTATTACTGTATCAATTTGCAGCTGCAATGAAGTACAGTCAACAAAAGAGATAAGTATGCAGGATCGTCGGATATAGTTGAAGTTTAGTAAGAAACCGATGGATGTTGTCGAATGAAATCAATATACAGTGTGAGTCTTCATAATGTGCACATATTGAAATATTTAAAAAAATCGAAAAAAATAAAAATTTTGTAATATTTTTAAAATTCTTTTTCGCTGCTGTGACCCCTGTGTAAACAATCGTCTCTCAATTGAGAATTATGGTTTTTTTTTAACAAAAATCTGATATTTTTTCATAAATTTTTACAATAATTGTAAAATTACTCAATAAAAGCCCCGATTACCCACCCTTTTTGATTACTTTAAATTATTCTCCATCGTATCAGATTTCTAAACGTAAAAATACCATGTTTATAACTCAATCACAACATTTCCTATCAACTGTTAAAGAAAGGCCTTGCAATCACCATACTTTAGCAGGTAAAGATCCTTTTAAATATTTTTTTATTTTTTCAAATATTTTTTCCGTCGATAAAATTAAGCTATGTTTCCCTCATTTCGTTATGTGCACATTATGAAGACTCACACTGTATAATGTGTATAATATGGAATTCATAGGGGTGAGTTTTATGAGATGGGGCTGAAAACTTAACCTCATCAATAAGAAATATCATTCAGATTTCCAACGTGATGATTAATTTAAGATGATTGAGGTAGGAGGAGGGGCTTATGGCTAAACACAACACCACACGCATCGATCGAAGGGGGCTACCTTACCACATTCGGTTCGTGGATGAGTGTCGTTGGGAAAAACATAGGCAGATTGCTTGGTTCATAAGGTGATTTGAACATAATCAAATATGATTATTATTATTAGATATAAGCACTTTGTATCTCATCATCATTTCAGCCCAAGGACGTCCACTGCTGGACATAGGCCTCCCCCAAGCACCTCCACTTCGAACGGTTCTGTACTTCTCGCATCCAACGGGTTCCTGCGGCCTTCACAAGGTCGTCGGTCCACCTTGTGGGAGGCCTTCCAACGCTATGTCTTCCCGTACGCGGTCGCCACTCCAGAACCTTTCGGCCCCACCGGCCATCTGTTCAGCGAGCAATGTAGCTTTGTATCTCATTTTAAGTGAACTGTTTTTTAGGGTTCTGTACCCAAATGGTAAAAACGGGACCCTATTACTAAGACTTCGCTGTCTGTCCGTCCGTCCGTCTGTCTGTCACCAGGCTGTATCTCGTGAACGGTGATAGCTAGACAGCTGAAATTTTCACAGATGATGTATTTCTGTGGCTTCTATAACAACAAATACTAAAAACAGAATAAAATAAATGTTTAAGGGGAGCTCCCATACACCAAACGTGTTTTTTTTTCGGCTTTTTTGCCTTGTAGTACGGAACCCTTCGTGTGCGAGTCTGACTCGCACTTGGCCAGTATTTTTTTAAGTTTTTTCAGGAATAAAATCTCTTTAAACCAATTGTCTTTTTCAAAGAATTCGAAGAATCACGAAATCAGTTTCGCATAATTCGTAGCGCTGCCAATATAATTCTCGATCTTGATTCCCGGAAACAGACAAGACTAATAACAAAAACAAACAGCGAAATCCTATTAAATCCACGGCCATCGAGATTGGGCCATTCAACCATTTCTCGGACAGTATAAGAATAATAATGAATAAATATTTCGGTTCCTGCCGATCTTATTACCATTGTTTGTTTGTTTAGTTTGGACGTTCTGATTGGCTGGTGACGGCAGATATTTGGTCTTTGAGCATTTCTATACTTAGTAGAGAAGGGAGAGATCCTGCCGGGTCAGCAGGACCTACCGGGTCAGCGGGATCGTGCCGGGTCAGCAGGATTGTCCGAAAGGGTTACCGCTTGCCCGGAACATAAAGGGCTAAGGAAGGAACACGGGTGGGTTTTAGTTAGTAAGAGTCTGACACTCCCTTCCGCTCCACCCAGAGCGGGAGGAGTCATTTGATGATTTCCACAAAAAAAAAAGGGAGGGAGGGAGAGATGCTTAGTAAGGGCCCGGAGTTTGGAAGTTGGCGGTATGATAACCCCATGCCTCGGCGCAGGCGCAGGACGTCTGTTCTCTCTCCAGTCGTGTCGGATTACGTGCCGTCCCATCGCACTATGAGAGTGTGGGGAGAAAGAGAGAGAGTGCATCTGTGTCTGCGCACACAATTGTGAATAATATCTCCCGCGCCGACGGCTAGTCTACGTTGAGATTGGCCACCTTGGCTGAGATACGGTCTGGAGGACTGCAGACCAGACCAGACTGCTGTTTTTTTTCTTTTTTTTTTCTTTATTGCGTCATCGTCATGTTTACCGCTAATAAACGTATTTTCTTTCTTTCAGAGAAGGGAAGACGACCATTTTTACCTACTAAATGTTGCCCGTGAATTCGTCTGCGTGGATTATGTATTTCACCTTATATCAACCAATGTCCTTTTCCAAGTCCCAGACTGTCTATCAGTCAAATTGTGAACTTGTACTCCATAAACAAAAGTGACATCTCGAGGCAAGGACGGTACCAACCGCTACGTCTTAACAATCTCTGAACTGTGATTGGTTTTATTTAAAAACTAGCTGCGCCCCGCGGTTTCACCCGCAAAAGTATCGATCCCGTGGGAATATCGGAATAAAAAGTAGCCTATATGTTAATCCAGGGTGTCAGCTACACCCTTACAAAATTTTATCAAAATTGGTCCAGCCGTTTGAGCGTGAAGAAGTAACAAACATATAAACACACACACACACACTCACAAAGTTTCGCTTTTATAATATTAGTGTGATATTGTTCCCTTCTCCTTAAATGTTGTAATTAAGATGGCGAATATATAATTTGCTCTTTAAAACTAACGCATCGTTTTTCATTGCAAAATTCTCAATACACAATCTATAAAACGCCTAATTTTTTTTAATTATTTAAGTGATATATTAACCTTTTCAAAAATCTCTTTAGCAAGGACATTGAGCACGAAAATGACGTAATACATATAATACAAAATAAAACTGACAACACAAAAGCTTTTATAACTTCTGTCGGTCTGTGCGTAAATTATGCTAAAACGCCTGAACTTTGTTTGATGGGGTTTGCTATGTTGAATAATTTTGCACCTCGCGAGCTTCCAAAGTTACTGCTTTAATTAAGCTAACTTATTTTTTTAAAGGAGAAGAAAAGAATACATTAATTTGCTTCAAAACTTCAAAAAAATCATTAATAAAGAAATAGTACCTAAACAAAATACCTTGACAACCGGCACTCAATATCCTAAGCTGTCTCACATCTGAGCAAAAGCCTCCCTCCATTCCCTCCATATTTAGAACCTACCCATAATCAGCCTATAATGTTCCCACTGCTGGGACATAGGCCTCCTCTCGGTGAGAGGGAGTGGGCCGTAATCCACCACGCGGGATCAGTGCGGATTGGCAGATGTCACATGTCTTCGAATTTTTGGTTCTAGGACATGCCGGTTTCCTCACGATGTTTTCCTTCACCGTTTTGAGAGCAGTGGTGATGAAATAATGTACACAAAGTAAATCGCCTGTCTGGGTTCGAACCTACGACCTACAACTCGTAAGTCGCGGCCGTTACCACTTGGCCACCACTGCTCTTGAACCTACCCAGCTCATAATAATTAAAAAAATATATATATAATAATAAAAATAATTAATAATAATTTTAAAAAAATTATTGTATGTTGTTTATTATTGTTGTTTGTTATTGTATTTATTATTTTATTTGTTTTTTTTTTTATTTATTTTTTTTATGTTTTTATTGACGGCTGCCAAGCTAAAATGGAACTGGGCTGGTCACATCTGTCGCATGCCGGAGGAACTATGGGCTAAAGTAATCACACAATGGGTCCCAAACAGCAGTAAACGACGGCGCGGCAGGCCCAGAATGAGGTGGCGGGACGAGCTCGACTCTTTCCAGAAGGATTGGCGTTTAACAGAATTTTATAGGGATAAGTGGAAGGAGGGAAGGGAGGCCTTTGCCCTGCAGTGGGACAGAAATGGCTGATAATAAATAATGTTTTTATTAATAATTTTTAATAATTATGTTCGAAAAAAATTTCTACTCAACAACGTAAATAACGCAATGAATGTTGTTGAAGTGTCAAAATGAAAACCATTCCTACTGTTAGTGTGTTACGCAATTATTCCGCTGGTCATTAAAATACTGATTACAGTCATCATTGGTCATAAAAACTGTCTAATCTAACCATATCCATCATTAAATACTACCAACCAAAACCAATTCAAATTTGCCTTTAAATTTAACTAGCTGCACCCCGCGGATTCACCCGCGTAAATGTCGATCCCGGGGGAATATCGGGATAAAAAGTAGCCTATATGCTAATCCAGGGTGTCAGCTATCTCCATACAAAATTTTATCAAAATTGTTCCAGCCGTTTGAGCGTGAAGAAGAAACAAACAAACACACACACTCACAAACTTTCGCCTTTATAATATTAGTGTGATTTACACATAACAACTAAAGTCCCAATACTATATCATCACTCCTGCCGAAAGATTAGGCAGAAGTGTACCTACCCACATTTCGCCCGTTAAGTTTGAGTGTCATGTTATAGGGGTGAGCCTATTGTCATCAACCGGGTTCAAATCTAGACTCTGGGCTGCTTCTGAGAAATTTCTGATGGGAAAACCTAATAACACTTTTCCTGACCTGGGAATAGAAACCAGAACCTCATGCTCAGCAGCTGAAGTTGGTTGTGGAAATAAATATTGATATCATTTAATTTTTTATACAAAACAGCTAAAGTATTATCACACCAAAAATCCAGACCGTACTCATTTGTTCGAATTCCAGTACCAAAGTTATAAAATAATAAGCGCTAACTTCAGCCAACCCAAATTAGTCCATCAATATTCCTCCACTTAATACTATTACGAAGTCCTAAGTATTCAGAAGTATGAGGAGTATTTGCATATTTCTTAAGGGGTCGCCGTGCATGTAAACTCCGCGCTTTAATTGGAATTTTACCATCGCTCTCGAAGGCGCGAAAGTTTTAAGGCAACGCGGGGATCAATTTCCAATTCTGAGTATTCTATTCGCGTTCGCTAGGATCTTTAGAGGTGGCTCTAGTGTCGATAGAATTTTATCGATGATTATAATATTTTCTTTAGTTTGTTTATAGGGGTAAAATGTACTCATTTCTTCATTGATCCCGGAGATTTTAAAGATTATTATTTTACTTCTGTAGGTATAGTCGACTTTGTTTTCTAATTTGGAACTTCACTAGGGATAAAAGACCATAACTGTCACATAGACAAATATACCTTGACAAATCAAATCAAATCCTTCAAACCTAGGATTGTAAAGAATGGTACGATTTCGATTATACCTACTGTTGTACTAAAACCCATTGAAGTACATTTTAACAAAAACAAAAATTGACATGTAGGAATAAACAAACGTTCATCTTTAATTGAAATTATCAGTATCGGCAATAAATTATACATTTCACAGGAATTAATTATTTGTAAACATCTGGCCGGCTCTTCTGGCACCTACAACGAGACCAGCCCAAGTCTCACGGCACACCTGTTCAATGAAGATAGGATCCAGATTGAAGCCTTCAAAACCACCAGAAAGACCAGGCAACTCGTAAGTGTAGGATAATGGAACTCCAATAGCATGAGCGTAGTCTTCAGAAGCACCAGCAGCCGGATAGTTTAGGACCAACGCGGAGTTGCCAACTATATAGCGAGGGAAGTTTGGCAAGGAAAGACTATGGATAGCATCAGCCATGGCAATACCAACTGTGTGCAGACCAAGGCTGTTATGAGAGAGTGCGCCATTATGTCCCCATGGGTACAAGATCATGCTACCGAAGCTGTGTATGGTGATGTACAAGGCAGTACGGGCAAGATGCTCTTGAAGTAAATCCCGAACGACCCTCGTCTCAATCTCGGAGAAGGCACCGTTCCCAGCGTAAATGTCGGAGCAAGGACTGTTGCTGGTGCCAATGGTGTTCCAATGAAAGCCATAGTTTCGGTTTCCATCGACTCCAGGGCAGAAAGTACTGGTGGCGTGGGTGTTGGTGGAGCGGGTCTTGCGCCAAAAACGTGTCTAGAAGGGAAAAATGTTTTATGTACTTGTCTTATTAGTTATTACTAAGCTTCGCAGTAATCGTCTCAATATATTTAAATGTATGCTAGGAAAAGTGTATACTTACGTTGGTGAAAGTGAACTCATAGCCGTCAGGGTTGACAACAGGCATGAGGATCCAATCATAGTTATTTAGAAGGTCAGGCTCAGTGACATCCTCGGTTAGCTTCCTGATAGCCCAAGTGACGGTTGGGGGAGAGAGCCATTCCCTGGCGTGGATACCACCATCGATGATAATGACTGGTTTGGAACTATCTTGGAAGTTGGTTGTTGAGATTCTCAGGTATCTGATAGGCCGTCCTTCAAAGGAGTTTGCTGGTGTCACCAATGTGGCCTGTGGGAACCTAGCGGCGATATCAGCCATGTAGGCATAGATCTAGAAATAAAAACAATAAAAAATAAAGCCTAACAGTTGAATCGATTATTTTAAACAAAAACACAGTAATAAACATTTATTTTGAAATATAAATTGGGATAAGAGTAAAATAATGTTGATTGAGCGTTGTTGCTCTTACAAAAGTTCCAAACAAACTGAAGTTTGTTTTACTGCTAAATATCGGTTAAAATAAATTAAGAAGACCTGTTTCGTTTAACCTAAACCAAAGTCCAATGACATTACTACTGAAGTCTTCAGTTTATCTAATACTAGCAGCCCGGCCCAGCTTCGCAAGGGTCCATTTTTTTTTTCGAATTTGCAAAATTTTCTCATGCAAACTTTGTTCTGGCAATACCGAACACAACAAAAAAAGAATTACCCAATTTAGTACAGTCGTTCGGAAGATATGCGCGTACATACATTTCGGCGATTCCTTTTATCTAAATAGATTACTACCGTGTTTGTTTAAATCTTGTAATTCTAGTGACGTATCGTGAACGATGTTATCGTTCACGACGTACGTATACGTATTAAGTTTTTTATCTGCTTAAAACAGATTAGTGAATCAGTTGGGATTAGTTCATTACTAATTACAACAGATCAATCATCATGATGTATTTTTCCATCGAGATTTTCGCCAATCGAGTATTTGACAATGAGATTTGGATCAGGTAACTTACGGTTTGTTTTGCTGGTACAGACGCCAGCACATCAAGTTACTATAATCTGTCAAATTTCTTTAATAGATTTTCATTTTTATCGCTAAAGCATAAGGTTCAAAGTTGAATGGGAAAATTTGACAGTTTCGGGTAGCTTGATGTGCTGGCGTCTGCACATGTAAATAAAATTTAGAGTATTGGCAATCGCTTTTAAACAATTAAAGAACTCAATTTTAACATTATACTAGTCAATACCTATTCTTCATCTGCCTAGTCTTTTCCCAACTACATATTATGTTGGGGTCGACTTCCAGTCTAACCAGATGCGGCTGAGTACCAGTATTTTACATGGAGCGACAGCCTATATGACCTCCACAATCCAGTTACTGGCTAATACTAAACTGATTGGTAAGACTGGTTGTCATACTTTCGGGCTTCTGACGACCCGAAACGACAGTCAAAAATCCACGAATGGCAGCCGGGACCAACGGCTTAACGTGCTTTCCGAGGCATGAAGAGGTCATTATTATATAAAGATGGTCACCCAACCACGGATTACCGCGGCAAGCGTAGCTTAACCTGATCGATCGACTTGTGCGGCTAATTAATTTAATACCTGAGATAAATATTGCTTATAAGGTGCTATGTTGTACTTACCACATCCAATCGCTGGTAGTTATTGTACGGCATAGATTTTCCTCCATTCCTAGAAATGGACCTGGTCCAATCTTGAATAATCTCATCGTCGTGGTCGAGTGCACTGTAAAGGAAGATATTTATTACAATGTTGGGATGATAGTGCTGAGTAGATAATATTTTGTTCATGGCTAAAAAGTGGTGCCTAAGCAAACTTATACAAATAGTAAAGAATTTTACAATAGAAATTAACTACAAAGAAAAATATTCAAATTAAACATACGAGTATTCAAATATTGCCCATCAAATAAAGAATAACATTCATTTGGAAACAGTTCGCGAAACACAAATTAGAAAAACTGAAAAAAAATGTTTGTTTGAGTGTCACATCTTTAAATTTCGCCAACTAATGCAAAGTAGGTAACTTCCTAAGTATAAGGTTTTACAGTAAAATGTTTTCGTTAATATTGTCATTAACTATGAAACAATAAGACAAAAAGACAAATAGACAATAAACTACTGGTGTACAGTACAACACCGTGTTAAAGCAAATTTGGACATATGGCATCCAACTATGGGGAACTGCTAGTGTCTCTAATATTAACATGCTCCAAAGATTCCAAAATGTCATCCTCAAAAACAAAACAAATGCACCATGGTTTACAAGAAACTGCGAGGTTCATGGATATCTTAACCAAAACACAGTGCATCAGGAAGTGAAAAACTGGGCAGAACGCTACAGATCATGCCTTCAGAATCATCCAAATCCTTTGGTGAAAGCGGTCACTAAGCCGGATCTTAAAAGGCGGCTGAAAAGGTTAGCTGTGGTGGACCTTGCCAATGCCAACAAGGACATGCTGCCATGAAATAATAAGAGGGAAATCTCGCTGGAGAAACCACTCTGCACCATCAAATCCAACAACAAATCTGCTTATAGTCCAGGGACTGGTTGAAGAAAAAAAAATAACTATGAAACGTGATCGGATAGTATTCGGTTCGAAATCTTCACATCCTGGTTAACGTTAGTATTATCTACGGCGATATTCTTATCAGGGTTATGATATTTTTTTACTAATAACATGATGATCAATCAGTGGGATTAACTTCTGGCGTTAATACATTATTTTTAATGTGGTTAAAAGGAAATAGGGGATTACAAAATACACGGATTTAGAAAATATTTTATGAGTATTGAATGTTGGGGTTAAGTAATAACTGATTTTGAGGCAAACGACTACTTTTAATATGTATGTGATAGCAAATGTTGTGAAAAGAAAAATGTATTTAAAAAATCATATGAATTTCTAAATCCCTAAAACTTGTCTAATGATGACTAGAAAAAAACTTTATAAGCTATAAAAAAAAACACCGAGATAAAAAAAAATCAAATCGGTTTAAAAATAACGGAGTCGTGGGGCAAAAACCATTAAAAAATTACAACCGAAGTGAGAACATCCTTATTTTTTTGACTTACGATTTAATATCGACGACATGACTTCTGTAGGTGATACCCAAATTTTCCAAGCTCGTGATAAATTCTTCTTGATGTTCAGGTTGCACTAAGACTAGTGACTCCCGTTGTACGTGGGCTGGACTTAAGAAATCCAGGCCCAATTTAGCACCAAGAGTATTCAAGTCCTTCACCTGCTCTTCGGTTGAAGCTCCTACGTAGTAGGACTTCCATCTAGAAGAAATTTTTGGTTGTTTTAACACTTACTCATACAGTTGAAAGAAAATTTTTAATTACTTTTACTGACATTTTTTTCATTAAAAGCAAGAAAAGGACGACCTTTTGTTTTTCAGATGATAATGATAGTATCTAAGACGACTCCATACTATCATAATTATCATCTACATAAAATATTTATGATTTCTATTTTGTATAGTTGTGCTACAACTTTCACGATCATTTTAAGCTTAACAAACACAATATGCCTGATACCTTATCTTCTTGGGTAAAAATGCGAGTCTTTGTTAGCGAATGTAAAAATATTGAACTTGGTGAAAGGTTTCATCAAGATCGAAAGAATTAAAAACTCATTAATAAAACAGACACGAATTATCTTTTCTTTTAAATTTAAATAAAATAATACTCACCCGATATATTGTTCATGTTTAGCATAGGCCAAAACGAAGAAGGTGGCGAGCACAAGTAACTTCATCCTTGCATATAGTATGTAGATGCGAGGAGCTTGTGGGCTACCAAACTTTATATAATAAATTCAGCTGATAACACTGACACCACTTTATCTTCAGATAACACAATCAATAATTAGTTTTAATTACGCTTTAATGACAGTTAATCCACCGGTCGTGAAAATGTGAGTACTGACATGAATTTATAAATTCAGTAGGACAATCGAAAGTATTTTCTGTAAATTCTTTGTTTGTTCTCGAATGTTCAACACAACATAGCGAGAATATTTTTTTATTTGTTATGGACGACCATATCAAACTAAGGAAAGTAAACTAAACCGGTTTGAGGGTTGAAACCTTCGGACCGTGGAGGAGAGAGGTATGAGAAAAAAGAAAGAAAGAAATGCGTTCATATTGCGTTGTACATACCGCTACAAACTAATAAATGTACATGATAACCATTTTAAGTACGATACTACTACTTTTTTCATAGGAAAAAAAACTTCCTTCTCCTATCTTTAATAAATAAAAATCACTTAGTCTAGCAGCACGGCACACCTTTTAATATACTGAGGATTCAGATGGAAACCTTGGTGACGAGCCGGCTTAAGACCAGGCAATTTCGTAAGTGAAGGCCAAGTGAACCAATGTGGTGAGCTTAGTCTGCAAAGTACCACTACATATATTCGTAGAGTGTTTTTGCAGTGGTGCTTGAACGAGAGATCCATTCCCTGGAGTGCATACTTCAATGAAGAAAACTGCATTGCTATTCACAACCATCCGACAGGCTATCGTATCGAAAATGACACATTTTGATAACCTGATTTGGCCTGCCCCCGACAACAAACAGCTGTCGGAAGAATAACAGTCGTCTATTTGATTTAAACTGACCACATTTTCGGGTTTTGGAACAGCGACTTGTGAACAGCGTTTAGAGGACTCCTACGATAACGTTGATTGATGTTCGATACTGTACGGAAGCGTATCGAGTGGTTGTGAATAGCTATTCTGGTTTGGTTTTGACTTGGAAGTCGGTGGTTGATATTCGTTTCGTTGATATTTGATTTTTTTTTCTTCTTTCGTCTTTTCATTACGGACGTTTTTAACGTTCTGCATCGTTCTCACATGCATATTTTTTAACATGAATGATGTAAATAAGATTTTGCAACCATATTATTTTGATTTAAAAGAGTGTCCATGGAGTTTCTTGCCCGTTCTTCTCCATAGGTACCTACTACGCTTTGGAATGGGCAACTAGCTTCATCTTTGTGACTGACCCCTTAACAATTCAAAAGTGCCTGTAATTTGTTTAATTGAAATAAATGCTTTGAGTTTGAGAATGTAGTACGTACCGAGGACGTCTCTCGAAGGAATGGCAGCAGTCACCAAAATGGTGATATTAAGGTATTTGACGACGATACGCTCCGTAATAGGGTTTGTTATAGTATAAACATTTTTGTTTAAATGGATATGAACGTTTCGCTTCTTTTGCTAACATTATATTGCAAGGCAAAAATTGTGTAGTAAATTATACACTTTGTAAAAGATTTCAAAATAACAGACACAATCAGGACTAACGAAGAGTTTGAGTTAGAGCAATAGCTCTGGGCACAAAGCTACCATGTCCTCCTCCTCATCATTTGCATAACTTTTTCTAACTTTGTTGTGATTGACTTCCAGTATAACCGAATGCAGCTGCCGTTTCCTTACCCACACATATATGCCACACATATACATATGCTGTTTGTATGCCTATTTATTTTTTCTATGTTTTCATTAGCTAGTCTAACTAATAAATGAACATAAGATTGTTGTGCTATAATATTATGATATCAATCAACTGCTTATTGCAGTCCACTGCTAGACATAGGCCTCTCCCAGGCTGCTTCACAACACCCTGTCCTCCGTCTTCTGCATCCTGACTGATCTATCGTTCTCTTAATTGTTGCTTATAATACGATTCTAGGCTTTATTTACCTTATGCAGTCGCTAGTAGTTATTGTAAGGCGAAATATCACTTCCACCTCTAGTTATAGACTTTGTCTAATTTTTGATAATTTTATCGTTATGATCGAGTACTATAAAAAACGTCATAATCTCGTATACATTATTATCGCTGAGTCTTAATACTTCAATAATTAATCTTTTTAGCTTGTATTGTATGACAGTCATCATAATAGTTATATACTTACCCTTTGTATCAACAAGGTGGAAGTTCTACCGAAAACTACTACTGCAAAGACGTCACGTAATATCATGTGATGTCATGCCTGTGTGATGTGTGAGTGCGTGTGTGTTCCACTCATAAGCAAAATGTTACTTACGATTTAAGGTCATCTCAGTGAAACCCGTATGATCCAAGTTCTTTATAAATTTTTCTTGGAGTTCAGGTTTCACCAAGACCACTGCCTCCTGGTTCATATGGGCTGCACTTAAGAAATCTGGATTCAATCTTGTACCAATAGCATTCAGGGTTTTTACCTGCTCTGGTGTAACAGCATTTACGCAGTGGGATTTCCATTTATAGCAGTGGTCATAATCTCAGATAATTTACATACCATCGCCACTTAATCAGTTATCTACTTTACTTAAATGTATTCTTAGTCGATTTTTGAGTGACCATTTGTAACAAAAAGGTCCTTCTTACCGAGAGGAGGCCTGTGTCCCAGCAGTGGGAACATTATAGGCTGATTATGTGTATGATTCTGCCAAAGTGGCCTTTTGAGGCCCCCAGGTACAGGCACTTCTGCCTAACCCTTTGGGGATTACTGGCGTGATGTTATGTCATAAAGTTATGTTTTTTTTTCAATAATTGCCGTTAATCCCTTTTAATCTTAAAACACACACTACAACAACACATGTGGATTAATTCATTACATGTAATTATTTTATCTCGCACGCTTCGGATAAGCTACTAAGAGATAAGGTGCTGTCGGTTTTATCTGGAACTGTGATAGGTGTGGCCTGAATATGTATTAATTACATATTTTAAAAATCGCTATTTGGTAATTTGTGTCCTTTATTTTAATTTTAAGAAGGGTCCATATTTGTATTGTAACACCTCTACAACATTATGGAATGCAAATAAATATAAATTAATATGAATAAGAAGTGCAAAGGTTACGTTACTCGAGTTTATGTTTTGAGTTGCCAAACATGAACATTAAGCAGGGTAATTATTTCGATTATTAATATATAATTATTTTATTTCAGGTTTTTTTTTTGTCTGTGCTAAAATACGAATCAATCCGATCCAATCCAATCCGAATCTCTTTGATTATACCTACGCAATGCAGCGAAAAACAGAAAAACACGGACTGTCTTCGCCATATTACGATTCATAACGTCATAAGATTCTCCAAAGTGGCCTTTTTAGGCCCCCTGTAGTGCACCCACAATTCACCAATTATGTTTAAAAAATAGCCAGCCCATAACAATAGTAATAAATATGACACTTAAGTAAGTACTATTATGCAGGTTTATTTAAAATATTTACCAACCATTATTGGCAAATGTATGTGAATCCCGTGACTCAACAATAATAATAATAATATTCCACAACTATCACACAACGCCGTCTAGTCTCAAGCTAAGCAGAGCTTGTGTTATGAGTACTAGACAACTGATAAACATACTTATATATTTCTAAATACATACATATATAGATAAATTACACCCAGACACAGAACAAATGATCATGCTCATCACACAAACATTTGTCCTGGGTGGGAATCGAACCCACGACCTCCGGCATAGCAGTCATAGTCACTGACCACTAGACCAACAAGCCAGTCAGACAACAAAAACTGCATCTGAAACGTAATAAAAATGAAAGCAACATAAACTGAAATATTGTTTATATTTACGTGCAAATTAATAAAACATTGGATAACAGACACTACATCATACGATGCCCAGAAGTTGACATTCACAGTCGATTTGGTGCAGAATTCCAAAGTCACTCAGTGTAGCTGTTCGAAGTAGCATCGAGGGGTACGATCCAGAATTAAATTACCTGGAAAAGATCTGGAGTTACCAGCATAGCCTACAGAGTTGGCAATTGGCAACCTGAAGTGGCGGACTAAAGGCTCCTACACACTATGCCGGCGGCCCAGCCGGCGGGCATGCCGCCAACAAGCCCGGAGGCATTCCCGGCGGGTATTTGAGCCAGCTTGCCGCACAAACGAGCTGCACAACTGAAATGATGCTCTGCGGCGACCTGATTATGCCGGCGGCATACCCGCGCGGCAAACACCCGCCGGTTGTGCGGTGCCAAGGTACTGATGGCCGTTGAAAATAAGACTGCGAACCGGCAAGCGTGTACACCTCCAAGGCATGAAAAGAGTCCTTCTAAAAAACATAGTTGAACTTGATGATTTGACTATTTATTACCTAATAATTACGATTAATGACACGTGTTTGGCATTTTAATTCTTTTATCACACATAATCTTCGATAATTATTTTAATCTAGTTAATCCAATAATTTTTAAGTTTGACTTTTTGTTTTAGTTATGAGCACTGGTGGGCCAGTGGTATGGTAATAGCCTCGACTTACAAGTCGTAAGTTCGAACCCAAGCAGGCGCTTTACGTTTTGTAATTTATTTTTATCACCACTGCTCTCAAAATGGCGAAGGAAAACATCGTGAGGAAACCGGCATATCCTAGAACCAAAAATTCGAAGACATGTGACATCTACCAACCCGCACTGGGCCCGCGAGGTGGATTATGGATCCCTCTCAAAAGAGAGGAGGCCCTTGTCCCAGCAGTGGAAACGTTATAGGAACCCACGACGTACAAATCGTGAGTCGAGGTCGTTACCACTGGGTCACCTCTCTCTGTTTAGCGCTAAATGCATTCAGAGATTTAAGAGTGAACTTTACTCTAAGAGTGGACTATAAATGGCTGTTGCTGATTTTGATGCTAAAAGAAACTACTCGTTAAATACTTATTTTCTACTCCAATAACTTTCTTTTCAGATTAGATTCGTTGAGCTTTACAAAATCGTTGAATCATTTCCCTAAAACTCTGCAAGCATCAGTCACTTGGCGGTTTTGCAATTATGGATTCAGGCATATAGGAGTTATTGGGACAGATATAGTGAAGTTTATAGGACTGCTGAGCGTGGGGGTCCTGGGTTCGATTTACAAGTCGAGCAAAGTGTTATTGGGTTTTTCCATTAGGAAATTCCTACTGGGAAACCCAGTAACAGCCCGGAGTTTGGAAGTTGGTGGTCTGATACCCCGCGCCTCGGAAAGCCCGTTAACGAGTCAGTCGTGTCCGATTGCGTGCCGTCCCATCGGACTATGTGATCGAAGGAAGAGAGAGTGCACCTGTGTCTGCGCACAAACTTGTGTACTATAATATTTTCCGCGCCGAAGGCCATTCTCCGTTTAGATTTGCCGCCATGGCCAAAACACGCTCTGGGGGACTGTTACCATAATGAACAACAGTGGCGAAGGTTCTATACAACTCTATACAATTCCTACCGGCTTCCCTTTGAAAAATGGCACACTCAGTATTCTATAGATAAATAATATAATCATATTAAAGATATCTACTCCGGCTTACCTCTTACAAAAATTGACCCTTGACCTAAGCAGTGTCGTAGATACCTCAATCTTACGGGCAAAGAGGGATTAAGAAAATTAATAATAATTATTATATCTATAGCCCTTACAGATTGAGATAGTTACGTATGACTGAAACATGATAGTGCTATCTTTGAGCACTGTTATAAAAACAATGATAAGTCCAAATGCGACATTCGGACAAGATGAAGTTACTCGTAGTGGTGGCGTTGTTTGCTCTGGCTTGTGCCAAACATGAAGAATATATCGGGTTCGTTATATTTAAGAAAAAAAATCATTTTGTATTCTTAAGGTAGAGAAAGAAGTGGTCATGCTAAGTGTACTTGGCTGATCTGCAAACAGTAGGATATATGACATTAGATGACAGAGTTAAAAGAACAAATGACAAAAACAAAGTATGGCTAGAAGATAAAATAAGAGGATATTTAAGAAAATTTAGAGAACATAAAATAATTAACTGTTATTGCTAAAAATGAAGTCCATTCCAGGAAAAGAGATTGATCAACGTTTCCTTTCTCACAATTTCAATTATTTTTTTTACAGATGGAAATCCTACTATATTGGGCTTGCAACCGACAGCAATTTCAAAGCTTTCGAGGCCATGGTAGATAAATATGAACTGGATGTCTTAAGCCATCCGATCTTGGGACGAGAAGGTGTCTTGCTGGTAAAGCCTGAACATCAGGCTGGTTTTATCCAAGATGTGGAAACTGAGGGTATTACTTACAGAATCCATGCTGATGATGTGAAAAGGTAAATATTTAATTTTATAATTTACACGTAGATAAAGCCAACCCTTAATACAGTAAAAAAATTATAACCAATGCGCAAACTAATTAAGCAGGATCATCAAAATAATGAGATGTTTTTCTGGTTTAATTATAATTTGGAGTTGAAAAGGATGGTTGGAAGGGTTTTGTTATATTGCACCTGCCATGTTTTGTCTCTGCATCACCCTAAGGTTGACTGGTAGAAAACTGTCCGCCTTTGTACAGTATTTTTTGTTCCTTGTGCATAAAGTTTTAATAAATAAAAGGCGATAAAGTTGGCAAAAAAGCGTAAAATTATGTAATCAAAATAATTTGAATACTTACTCTATTAAAAACTAATCCCGTTTTTTTCAGCCAATTGGACTACGATGACGTGCTTATCGAACTGCAAAAGAAAGCAACCATGAGGAATGGCGGTCGTCAGTTACCTTATGACAATTATCAAGAAATTGAGGCTGTAAGTTTAAAATTCTATCATAATTTTCTTCGTCGTCGAAAATGCCGGTAGTGACGTAAAATATTATTAGCAAAGGCTTTGAAATCTTAAAAAGTTGTTATTGATAATGTAGTGGGCTACATACAGCATCAACATCCGACCAAATCGGCGCGCGGCCATGCACTGCTGAGGACCGTGACTGATAGTACGTTCCTCCATTTCGACCGGTTTGGTGCTTCTCGCATCCAACTAGTTCCTGCGGCCTTCACAAGGTCGTCGGACCACCTTGTAGGAGGCCTTCCAACGCTACGTCTTCCGGTACGCGGTCGCCACTCCAGGAGCTTTCGGCCCCATCGGCCATATGTTCTGCGAGCAATGTGCCCTGCCCACTGCCACTTAAGTTTGGCAATTCTTCTCGCAATCTATATAATTGATATTTAGTAATAGCTTGATATTTGTTTGTATCAGGCCTGAGCGGTACATACATGTGCAATGACTTTTATTTTACAAAATTTGTACAGTGTTATATCGTTCGCTTTCTCTTAGTCACAGTCTATAGTAATAAGTTCTGCGGGTTTTTCCGTTTAAGCCTTCTTGGCGTGGATGGTGCGCTCCTTAGGTGTTTTGAAAGTGCGTTATGATGGTGTGTGGTCCTCGATTTATAAACTTCCAATCTGTTTTTTTATTTCTTGCTAACAGTTTTTATCCTCTCACGCGACCAAGCCGCTCTTCTGGACGGAAGCGAAAACAGTGAATTGTCAAAGCCGTTGTAGTGGTCCGGAAAATAGCGTGTAATCTATCATTGGTTATATACCATGGCACAACGACCTGGATGAATTTCTGATGCTTAAGAGTTTTTATACTTAAAGTTTTTTTATTTTGGTTTTTAATATTTTCTAATCACAATTTACAGATCAACGATTACATCGACTATATTGGCGAACAATACCCTGATGTTGCCACCGTGGTGAATGCTGCCAACTCCTTCGAAGGTCGTCCCATTAAATACGTGAAAATCTCTACCACCAACTTTGAAGATGAGAGCAAGCCCGTGATCTTTATCGACGGAGGCATCCACGCCAGAGAGTGGATCTCTCCCCCCACCGTCACCTGGGCCATTCATAAGCTAGTCGAAGATCTTACTGAAAGTGACCTATTGGATAGGTTTGACTGGATACTCTTGCCTGTAGTCAACCCAGATGGATATAAATTTACTTGGACCGTTGTAAGTGTTGTTGTCGATTATTCTGCTCAAGCTCAAAAGATACAAAATATTTTGGCCCACTTTTGTAGAATATTCTTACAATTAGGTGTATGTAAGGATCGTAGCAGGTATCTCATCGTACTGTAGTTTCTGCCTACCCCAATAGGAAGAAGGCGTGGGATTATCTATACTATAATATTATAAAGCTGCAGAGTTTGTTTGTTTGTTTGTTTGTTTGAACGCGCTAATCTCTGGAACTACTGGTCCGATTTGAATGATTCTTTTAGTGTTGGGTAGTCCATTTATCGAGGAAGGCTATAGGCTATATAACATCACGCTACGACCCTTAGGAGCCGCGCAGCGTGTGACACCGCGGGGAACAGCTAGTGTATATATATAAGTAGCTGTTCCCCGCGGTGTCACACGCTGCGCGGCTCCTAAGGGTCGTAGCGTGATGTTATATAGCCTATAGCCTTCCTCGATAAATGGACTATCCAACACAAAAATAATTTTTCAATTCGAACCAGCAGTTCCTGAGATTAGCGCGTTCAAACAAACAAACTCTTCAGCGTTATAATATTATTATAAGTAAAGATTCAATGACAGAACCCGTCTTTCATATAGTTTGTATCTATTCTTCTTGCAGGCTCGTTTCTGGCGCAAGACCCGCTCCACGGACCAGAGCAGTCTTAGTGGCTCCTGCCCAGGAGTCGACGGCAACCGCAACTACGACTTCTTCTGGAACTCCGTTGGTACTAGCGATAATGCTTGCGCCGACGACTACGCTGGATCCAGGCCCTTCTCCGAAGTCGAAACCAGGGTCGTCAGGGACATCCTCCATGAAAACTTGGCCCGAATGGCCCTATATCTCTCCATGCACAGTTTTGGAAGCATGATCCTATACGCATGGGGTCATGATGGTTCCCTATCTCATAATGCTTTTGGGCTTCATACAGTGGGTGTTGCTATGGCCGAAGCAATCAACGAACAATCCCTACCCCACTTCACATCATACGTTGTTGGTAACTCAGCTCTAGTCGTGAACTACCCAACTTCAGGAACATCTGCGGACTATGCGCATCAGATTGGAGTGCCTCTATCGTATACCTTCGAGTTGCCTAGCCTCTCGAATACAATTTTAGGCTTTAACCTGGATCCTAAGTACATCCAGCAAGTGTGTAATGAGACTTGGGAAGGTATCATTGTTGGTGTTAGAAAAGCTGGCGACTTGTTTAGAAATAAAAGACTGTAATTTATCTGTAGTTTTCTTTTATTAACTGTTATGGGAAAAAAGCTGATCTTACGTTCACTGGCACTTTCAGTGACACCTGCGGGATAATTACGTAACACACTATCAGTAGCAATGGTTTTCATTTCGACAGTTCAATCACATTCATTGCGTTATTTACGTCATTGAGCCAAAATTTGTTTCGAACATATGAAGCAATAGATTAGCAATATCTTTCAAAATTATTCAAATTTATATTGATAGTGTGTTACGCAATTAAGGTGCTGGTTCTTTTACTGTTTTAACTTTTATTTTACCCGTCACTGTAGGCTTATTGATATTATTGGTGTAAATCTGCAATATGGCCAAAATTTATGAGACATCTACCTTCATGCAATCTGGTTTTGAATGTTTTGTCACGATCTGATAAGAAAGTATGGCAAACATTGCGCGATATGCAGTGTTTTGCGATAATCAATACAATAGTAAACCCAGTGGTATTATATCTATAGTTGGGTCAGCCTGCCAGCCTGATGGGGAATGCCTTGGTAGGCTAGGCAGATGAACAACTTAAGCCAAAGCAGTATAGGTCTTTCTAATACAAACTTCATTTGGAGGATTAAGTAAAAATAAACAAGTTTTTCTTGGATATTGAAAAAAGTCCTTCTAATCACGATTAATGACACGTGCTTGGAATTTTAATTATTTTATTACACATAATCTTCGATAATTATTTTAATCCAGTTAATCGAATGATTTATAAGTTTGAATTTTTTGTTTTAGTTATGAGCACTGGTGGTCCAGTGGACTCGACTTGCAAGTCGTTAGTTCGAACCCAGCCTGGCGCTTTACGTTTTGTAATTTATTTTCATCACCACTGCTCTCAAAACGGTGAAGGAAAACATCGTGAGGAAACCGGCATGTCCTAGAACCATAAATTCGAAGACATGTGACATCTACCAACCCGCACTGGGCCCGCGAGGTGGATTATGGATCCCTCTCAAAAGCGAGGAGGCCTGTGTCCCAGCAGTGAGAACGTTATAGGAGCCCACGACGTACAACTCGTGAGTCGGGGCTGTCACTACTGGGTCACCACTGGTCTCCTCTCTCTGTTTAGCGCTAAATGCATTCATTGATTTAAGAGTGAACTTTACTCTAAAAGTGGAATATAAATGGCTGTTGCTGATTTTGATGCTAAAAGAAACTACTCGTTAAATACTTATTTTCTACTCCAATAATATTCTTTTCAGATTATATTCGTTGAACTTTACAAAATCATTTACCTAAAACTCTGCAAGCATCAGTCACTTGGCGGTTTTGCAATTATGGATTCAGGCATATAGGAGTTATTGGGACAGATATAGTGAAGTTTATAGGACTGCTGAGCGTGGGGGTCCTGGGTTCGATTTACAGGTCGAGCAAAGTGTTATTGGGTTTTTTCATTAGGAAATTCCTACTGGGAAACCCAGTAACAGCCCAGAGTTTGGAAGTTGGTGGTCTGATACCCCGCGTCTCGGAAAGCCCGTTAACGAGTCAGTCGTGTCCGATTGCGTGCCGTCCCATTGGACTATGTGACCGAAGGAAGAGAGAGTGCACCTGTGTCTGCGCACAAACTTGTGTACTATAATATTTTCCGCGCCGAAGGCCAGTCTCCGTTTAGATTTTCCGCCATGGCCAAAACACGGTCTGGGGGACTGTTACCATAATGAACAACAGTGGCGAAGGTTCTATACAACTCAATTCCTACCGGCTTCCCTTTGAAAAATGGCACACTCAGTATTCTATAGACAAATAATATAATCATATTAAAGATATCTACTCCGGCTTACCTCTTACAAAAATTGACCCTTCGCTACTGATGTACAATAGGACCTAAGCAGTGTCGTAGATACCTAAATCTTACGGGCAAAGAGGGATTAAGAAAATGAATAATAATTATTTTGTCTATAGCCCTTACAGATTCAGATACGTATGACTGAAACATGATAGTGCTATCTTTGGGCACTGTTATAAAAACAATGATAAGTCCAAATGCGGCATTCGGACGAGATGAAGTTACTCGTAGTGGTGGCGTTGTTTGCTCTTGCTTGTGCCAAACATGAAGAATATATCGGGTTTGTTATATTTAAGAAAAAAAATCATTTTGTATTCTTGAGGTAGAGAAAGAAGTGGTATAAGTATGCTAAGTGTGCTTGGCTGATCTGCAAACAGTAGGATATATGACATTAGATGACAGAGTTAAAAGAACAGATGACAAAAACAAAGTATGGCTAGAGGATAATTATATTTAAGAAAATTTAGAGAACATAAAATAATTAATTGTTATTGCTAAAAATGAAGTCCATTCCAGGAAAAGAGATTGATCAACGTTTCCTTTCTCACAATTTCAATTAATTTTTTTACAGATGGAAATCCTACTATATTGGGCTTGCTACCGACAGCAATTTCAAAGCTTTCGAGGCCATGGTAGATAAATATGAATTGGATGTCTTAAGCCATCCGATCTTGGGACGAGAAGGTGTCTTGCTGGTAAAGCCTGAACATCAGGCTGGTTTTATCCAAGATGTGGAAACTGAGGGTATTACTTACAGAATCCATGCTGATGATGTGAAAAGGTAATTATGTAATTTTATAATTTACACGTAGATAAAACCAACCCTTAATACAGGAAAAAAATTATAACCAATGCGCAAACTAATTAAGCAGGATCATCAAAATAATTATATGTTTTTCTGGTTTAATTATAACTTGGAGTAGAAAAGGATGGTTGGAAGGGTTTTGTTATATTGCACCTGCCATGTTTTGTCTCTGCATCACCCTAAGGTTGACTGGTAGAAAACTGTCCGCCTTTGTAGAGTATTTTTTGTTACTTGTGCATAAAGTTTTAATAAATAAAAGGCGATAAAGTTGGCAAAAAAGCGTAAAATTATGTAATCAAAATAATTTTAATACCTACTCTATTAAAAACTAATCCCGTTTTTTTTCAGCCAATTGGACTACGATGACGTGCTTATCGAACTGCAAAAGAGAGCAACCATGAGGAATGGCGGTCGTCAGTTACCTTATGACAATTATCAAGAAATTGAAGCTGTAAGTTTAAAATTCTATCATAATTTTCTTCGTCGTCGACAATGCCGACGTAATGACGTAAAACAATGTTTTAAACAGACTTCTATTATTGGCAAAGTGTTTGAAATCTTAAAAAGTTGTTATCCTAATAATATTATAAATGTGAAGATTTGTGACGATGTTTGGATGTTTGTTACTCAATCACGCGTAAACCGTTGAACAGATTTGGATGAAAATTAACACCATTATAATAAAATAAGATCATTTCCTGGATTAACACAAAGGCTACTTTTTATCCCGATATTCCCACGGGATTGCAACTTATGCGGGTGAAACCGCGGGGCGCTGCTAGTTGATAATATAGGAATTGCAATTTTTCCTTGAATAAACCACACAAAACATGTTAATTTATTTATTTAGGGCTAAAAATGAGTTATACTGCAATCGTGCATAATAACGTCACATCGTGGCTATTGCAGTTGAACTGTAGTAAAAAAAATGTTTTTTTTTAAGCAAAGTACCTTATCTGTACTTGTAATACTATTTCTTAGGTTGGTATTACTGTATTTTATTGATAAAAAAAAATTACAAGCCTATTCCATATTGTTTTCGATGCAGGTTCCATCATAGTATTTGCACCTAGAGTTGCTGTTTAATTTATATAATATTGACAAGGGCATCAAAATTTCGCAAGTTGTAATCTCTACTAAATCGGCTACGACTACTGAAATCTAAGCCAATAGATACCACTATATTATCAATAAACGTGCGCTATCTTATCAAAGGTTTGTTCTATTTGGAGATTTAGGATTCGTTTCATAAATCAACTAGCTTCTGTCCGGGACTTCGTCCACGTGAAATTTCTTGTTTCCCCGACCCACCCCGTCGCATCACATGACTTGGCCGCGCTGTTACTTCGTTTTTGCTTAGCGTTCTTTCTTAATTTTGTTTCCATTCGCTCGGCTCCTTAGGGTTCTAGCGTGATGTTAAATAGCCTATAGCCTTTCTCAAGAATTGGGCTATCAAATGCAAAAAATAATTTTTAAATCCGACCGGTAGTTCCAGAGATTAGCGCGTTCAAACAAACAAACTCTTCAGCTTTTTTATTAGTATATATAGAATATAGATAGTAGATTTATTTTTCTAAATTTATGCTAAGAATTTAGTGACAATGCAAATATATTGAACACATAGATTCACTCAAGAGGAAATACTGAATAGGTTCACGAGCTCCGTGAGCTCATTTTTCCTAATTTGTAAACTATTTGTAAACTCTTCATGTCAAGCACATTTGTTTTTTAGGAAGTGTGATAATATCCTAGTTTCGCACACGCGTCTTAAATGTCACGGAAGATATTTGAGTTAGAGATGTTAATAGAGATGTTTCTTTTTAATCATCCGTAATGACGTCACAACTTTTTTGTTTGTGGTTGTAAGAGAGCACAACTTTTTTGGTGTTATCTGCAATTTACATGTAGGTACAATTGGTTCTAAAAACTGATTTGGGTGCTTACTAACTCGTAAAATTGTTTTAAGAAACGAAAAATTTTACTTTAAAAAATCATAATACAAATGAAAAATAAAACTATTTTGTGCCACCAATTGACATCCCCAATCAATAAAAGTTTTTTTTTTGTATTTAATATTTTCTAATAACAATTTACAGATCAACGATTTCATCGACTACATTGGCGAAAAATACCCTGACATTGCCACCGTAGTGAATGCTGCCAACTCCTTCGAAGGTCGTCCCATTAAATACGTGAAAATCTCTACCACCAACTTTGAAGATGAGAGCAAACCCGTGATCTTTATCGACGGAGGCATCCACGCCAGAGAGTGGATCTCTCCCCCCACCGTCACCTGGGTCATTCATAAGCTGGTCGAAGATCTTACTGAAAGTGACCTTCTGGATAGGTTCGACTGGATACTCTTGCCTGTTGTCAACCCAGATGGATATAAATTTACTTTCACCAATGTAAGTGTTGTTGTTGATTATTCTGCTCAAGCTCAATAGATACAAAATATTTTGCCCCAATTTTTTAGAATATTATTACAATTCGGTAAGGATCGTAGCAGTAGTCTCATCGTACTGTAGTTTCTGCCTACCCCAATAGGAAGAAGGCGTGGGATGATGTATGTATAAAAATAATTCAATGACAGAAACCATCTTTCATATGGTTTGTATATATTCTTCTTGCAGACTCGTTTCTGGCGCAAGACCCGCTCCACGGACCAGAGCATCCTCAGCGGCTCCTGCCCAGGAGTCGACGGCAACCGCAACTACGACTTCTTCTGGAACGACGTCGGTACCAGCAATATTGCTTGCGCCGACACCTTCGCTGGATCCAGGCCCTTCTCCGAAGTTGAAACCAGGGTCGTCAGGGACATCCTCCATGAAAACTTGTCCCGTATGGCCCTATATCTCACCATGCACAGTTTTGGCAGCATGATCTTATACCCATGGGGTCATGATGGTTCCCTATCTCATAATGCTCTTGGGCTTCATACAGTGGGTGTTGCTATGGCCAAAGCAATCAACGAACAATCCCTACCCCACTTCAGATCTTACGTTGTTGGTAACTCAGCTCTAGTCTTGAACTACGGAGCTTCAGGAGCATCTGAGGACTATGCGCACCAGATTGGAGTGCCTCTGTCGTATACCTTCGAGTTGCCTGGCCTCTCGAATACAATTTTAGGCTTTAACCTGGCTCCTAGGTATATCCAGCAAGTGTGTAATGAGACTTGGGAAGGTATCATTGTTGGTGTTAGAAAAGCCGGTGACTTGTTTAGAAATAAAAGACTGTAATTTATCTGTAGTTTTCTTTTATTAACTGTTATTGGAAAAAAGCTTACCCTTATTTATGTATGGAGGTAAGAACACAAAAAATCACAATTTATAAACAAAATAAGTGGTGGACTCCTTCAATAAGGAGGACACAACATGCGTAAGTTCTGTGTATAATATCGAAATTCACTTTTCCATTCTGACAATTCAGCGCCCTCTAGCATCAGCATAATATGCTGCATCGAAACCGTAACTGTAGTCTTACTACTTATTGACTTTCAACAGGTTCTTCTTCACCCGGCAGCCGGACAATGTAATGGATGGCTCTGCGGATTGTTCCCTTGGATGTGTAGATAATATCAGTGTTTATTGTATAGTATTGACTGTGGATCGTTATAAACTTATGATTTCAAAAGAATGTCACTAGATGGCTTTGTTTTGATGGGAACAAAAGTCTGCGGTCTAGCCAAGGAGCAAATATTTTGTGTCTATTCTCTATCTATGATTACTCATTCACACTCATTGATTTCTGAAAAGTGAATCTTACGTTCACTGGCACTTTCAGTGACATCTGTGTAACACACTATCAGTAGCAATAGCTTTCATTTCGACAGATCAACAACATTCATTGCGTTATTTACGTCATTGAGCCAAAATTTGTTTCGAACATATGAAGCAATGGATTAGCATCGATAGATCTTTCAAAATTATTCAAATTTAGATTGATACTGTGTTACGCAATTAGGTTGCTGGTTCTTTTACTGTTTTAACTTTTATTTTACCCGTCGCTATAAGCTTATTGATATTATTGGTGTTTATCTGCAATATGGCCAAAATTTATGAGACATCCACCTTCTTGCAATTTGGTTTTGAATGTGTTATCACGATCTGATAAGAAAGTGTGGCAAACATTGCGCGATTTGCATTGTTTTGCGATAATCAATACAATAGTAAACCCAGTGGTATTATTATCTATAGTTGGGTCAGCCTGCCAGCCTGATGGGGAATGCCTTGGTAGGCTAGGCAGATGAACAACTTTAGCGCCTCTGTGTGAGTAACTAAAAAAAATAGCTGCCAAAGCAGTATAGGTCTTTATAATACAAACTTCATTTGGAGGAATACGTAAAAAATAAACAAGTTTTTCTTGGATATTGTATACAAAAACATTGTATTAAATTTATCATACTCAATACTCATGGATATATTGCTGGCAATTACAACAAAAATAAACTTCATTTAAACTTCAACAGATTAAATATTCGTGAATAAATCACCAGCTCTTCTGGCACCAACAACAATACCTTGCCAGGTCTCACGAACAACCTGCTCAATGTACTCGGGAGCTAAATGGAAACCATTTCCAGTAGAAGAAAAACCAGGCAGTTCATAGGTGTAGGATAGAGGCACTCCAATGTAATGCGCGTAGTCTTCCGCAGATCCACCAATATAGTATCCGATGACAAGAGCAGAATTTCCAACAACGTAATTGGGGAAGGTGGGAAGAGCATTACTTTGGATAGCATTTACCATGGCAACACCCACAGTGTGAAGACCAAGGGCATTCTGAGATAGGGAACCATCGTGACCCCATGGGTACAGGATCATACTGCCGAAACTGTGAATGGTGAGGTACAAAGCCGTGCGAGCTAAGTGTTCGTGAAGGATATCCCTCACAACCCTTGTTTCAACTTCGGAAAAGGCTGAAGGACCAGCGTAGATTTCAGTGCAAGGGTTAATGCTGGCGCCGATGGTGTTCCAGGCAAAGTCGAAGTTGCGGTTACCGTCCACTCCTGGGCAGATTTGACTGAGTGGGTTCGAGTTGGTAGAGCGAGTCTTGCGCCAGAAACGATTCTAGAAACAAAAATAATTTTAGCCGTATTTATAAGGTATAAAAGATTTTCTTATTAATAAATTAAAATTATTAGGTATAAAATATAAAAAAATACTATTTACACTGGATACTAAATTAAATAAAGCTTACTTATACAAATAAATACAAAAACAAAGGACACTTAGGCGTCGAAGTACTCATCCGCATCTAAAATAGGTGGGTTCATTTTTTTCTTCAAGATACAAGAAAATAAATACTTACATCTGAATGCGAAAAATTATATCCGTCGGGGTTGACAACAGGCAGGAGGATCCAGTCGAACCTATCCAAGAGGTCACTTTCCGTAATATTTTCGACCAGCTTATGAATGGCCCAAGTGACGGTAGGGGGAGAGATCCATTCTCTGGCGTGGATGCCTCCGTCAATGAAGATCACGGGTTTGCTCACATCTGAGAAGTTGGTGGTGGAGATCTTGAGGTATTTGATGGGACGGCCCTCAAATGAATTAGCAGGGGATACTACTGTAGCAACATCGGGATATTTTTCACCAATGTAGTCGAGGTAATCGTCGATCTGTAATGATTATAATAAAAGCGTTAAGACTCAATAGGAAAAAGAGACGGTCCAAATTAAAAAAAAAAAATTTTTTGGACTTATTTTTCAAGTCTTTGAAACCTTGAATCTATTGATTCTTTTTTCTCTCTGTTTGATTTGGCTTGATGTGGATATATCTATTTAACAAGTAGCGCTTATCTTACCACTTCCAGTTCTTGGTAATTATCGTAAGGAAGCTGGCTACCACCGTTCCTGGTCATGGTTGATCTTTTATGCTCCTCGATGAGCTGATCATCGTAGTCAAGGGCGCTGAAAAGTAAAGTTTTCGTATTAGACGGAATATTAGAAGGATTAGAGCAATGGATACGTGTTTGTGAACTAGTAAATTCACCACACACTAAACCCACCCTAACTTTGGATGATTTGGTTTTACAAGCTTGGATCCTTGTGTGATTTTTCCAACCCTAATGAGACACTAAGCCCGAAGACCCTGAACCTGATTTAGTGAGTTTAATGTGGATATAGTTTTCATTTTATAAAAGTTATTTAAGGTGATGTCATTTACCCTTTGACATCATCAGAATGGACCCTGTAAGCAATACCCGCAGCTTCAGCATCCTGGATGAAGCCAGCTTGATATTCAGGCTTCACAAGCGCCACACCTTCGCGGTTGAAGGTCGGGTGGCTTAGAAAGTCCAGCTCATATTTCTCGACCAAAGGTCCCAAAGCTTTGAACTGGGCGTCGGTAGACACTCCTATATAGTAGGATTTCCATCTGTAATGTGATATGTCAAATATTAATTTTCCGCCTCTCCTTAGACTAAATGAAAACTGTATGATTGAACATCTACCAAATCGCACTTCCTCTCACCGAGGGGAGGCCTGTGGACCAGCAGTGGGAACATTATAGGCTGATTATGCTTTTAAGCTTATGATAAGATCTAAAGCAAGATTGAAAAGTACACACCAACTGCTACAACTGCAACTGCTAGATTTTTTCCTATTCTATTCTTACACAATTCTTTGGATGTTTTTGGTTGTCAGAAAACTATACATAATCAAAATCAAAAGTCATTTATTAAAATTAGGCTGAGAATCAGCACTTTTCGAACGTCAGAATTACATAAGACAGTACCCCAAAAGCCCACCCTTCATCACTTCCACAGCACAGCGGTCAGTTAGCAAAACTTGCTTAATTAAATTAAAAACATAATAATATTTAGAAAACTATGGACATTATTACTAACCCGATATATTCTTCGTGCTTGGCATAAGCCACAGCAAGCAAGGCTGCCACCACCAGTAACTTCATCTTGAACGAATGTAGCGCTTAGAATCGTCATGATGTTTATAAATATCATTTCTAAACTGATAGCATTGTTAATCATATAG
This sequence comes from Oligia strigilis, assembly GCA_951800025.1. Taxonomy (NCBI): domain Eukaryota; kingdom Metazoa; phylum Arthropoda; class Insecta; order Lepidoptera; family Noctuidae; genus Oligia; species Oligia strigilis. The sequence continues at coordinate 4,510,461 of OX637556.1, forward strand.
ATACTGTAAGTCAGTAAGCAGTAAGCCCCTGTTTAGACGAGGCCATTCATTCACGGATTTATCTTCGGGTGTGCCCACGTTTGAAGGCGCGGGGGTCGAAGGGTATGCGGGCGGAGGTCACTGGCTAGAAAAATAGACGGGCGCTCTATTCTCGCCAGCGCTGGCTTGGCTTGAAAAACTGTTTACACAAGGCAAATATCAAGCCAGCGCTGGCGGCCAGTCTTATTGGCAGCCAGTATTGGCTGCGTGTAAACTATGCTTTAGTGATAAATATGAAGGTAGATATATCGTCAAATCTTTGGTTCGTAACAATGTTTAGTTTATTTTAAACAGTACCGTGCACTAAGCAATGATTGTCCTGCAACGTCGCCTGCAGTTCTTAGCATAGTAGGATATTAATCAGTATATTAGATTCCCACTGCTGGGACACAAGACTCCTCTCTGTCAGAGGAAGAGGGCCGTTATACGCGGGCAAAGTGCGAGATGGCTTGGCAGGGCAGTTCTTAGTTTATAACACTAATCAATTAAAATACAAAAATAATTTAGCCACCGCAAAATAACCAAGTATATAGTATGTAACTCTCTGAAATCTGAATTAACTATAATTAAACTAAACAATTGTAATATTTGCTAATCTTGACACGTTAATTTTTAATAATTATTATTTTCCTCAAATTTATTCAATGTTGTTTCACAATTTTTACTCTGCCTAATTTTATAATTTTTTTCCTTCAGATTTTTTAACTTGTATAGATCATCCATAATTTATTTTCTCTATTTTTATCGTGTTTACACCTAGTTAAATGTGCATGCTGTGGTCTCCTGTAACTGAAGGAGCACACGTAAAAGAACCTTTTTTAATTATTGTAAATTTCTATTGTTTATGTGTATCCTTTGTTGGAGATCCTCAATAAAATAAATAAATAAAAATAAAACAAATGCAAAATTTCCAAATTTACATGGGCTCTCATTTTATCTCGCTTGATGATAGATAATACTGCGGTCGACGTTGGTGCACTCTAGTCTTGAAGTCACCATTCCACTAGTGACTTGAAGTTTTCAAGGTTATATCTATAGTAAAAGTGCGCAGTGCTGCACACCACCCCATTTCTAGTTAAACAAATATCAACTTTATTTCAATGAAAATTAAGATGATTTCAGAGTGACTAGCACTATTGAAAAAGTTATAAAAATGTTTGAAGTTGTAGCGTAAACTGAACTTTATTGTGTAGGAATTAAAGTTATTTTCCCATTAATTAATATTTGTTTACATTTTTGGCGATTAAATCGAGAACGCAGATTAGCTATATTTGAGTTGCCAGCCATATCTGCTAATGTTAAGGCTCAACTAGTTGCTGGTCGCTTATCACCTCGTAGTTACAGGGTGGGACATCTACGCACAGACTGTAACCATGAATTCAGCACATGATTCAGATTAGCTTAGAATTTTTTGGTCGGTTATCAAAAATAAATCAACTGCTATAAAGAAAAATGCAGTACCTAAGCGGTCAAAATGTATGGAACAGCAAATTATTTTTTAAGTAATCGGCAAATTTCAGCGCAAGGTTCAGAATTATGTACTGAATCTATCGTAGTCGATGTCCACTGATGCCACCGTTTATATTTCCGTCTTATTTAAGCAAAATAAACATTTTTTCTTAATTTATTTAGTTTTTAGGGTTCCGTAGCTCAAAAGGAAAAAACGGAACCCTTATAGGATCACTTTCTTTTCCGCCTGTCTGTCCGTCAAGACACTTTATCTCGGGAAAGCGTGGAGGAGTCGAGTTGAAATTAAAATCATATACTCAGGTCTACAGTCCCTTGAAGCAGTGAAAAAATCAAACTTTTAACTTAACTTGAAAAAAGATACAACCGTTTATGCCGCAAAAAAACGTATATTTCGACACTCTCAAGGGAATCAAAATTTATAGGGTACTTTCCGTTGATCTAAAATCATGAAATTTGGGAAGAAGCAAAGTCATGTAGCACAAGTAAGGGAAAAATCCGAAAACCGTTAATTTGTAGTTACATTAAAAAAAATCTTGTCATGAACTTTTTACATACCTACAAATGTGTACGGAACCCTCGGTGCGCGAGTCCGACTCGCACTAGACCGATTTTATTTTTTTTCTTCCAAAGTTAATATTACATGCAAGACCTTTCTTGGAAGAAGAGTTAAGACGTCGTTTTTGGAAAAATGTATGTAAATACTTCTGAACATATTTTATTAGTGTCTGTGAAGATAATTATTACTGTGGACACTTCAGTGATGCTAGAAGAAAATTGTACACAAAAACAATCTCACTGATTTAAAATTTCAATGTATCTTATACTTCCAGTAGCCAGGAAATCTGAGGATTTTCTATAATCAGGTATTAACAATATCGCAGACATGTTATCAAAACCGGATTGCAGCTCTTTTATGATAATAACTAATATAAATAATCATTATAATCCTTCATTTTGGTTTTTCTATTCAGCACAGTAGCTTACGCGATCGATTTCGTCATACTGGGTTTTTACCTTGATAAATTGTTAATCGTTTTATTTCATTGTTAGGCTAATAAATATCATTTGCACAAATAATGAGACTTGGAACAATTACTACTGTAGAAAATTGTTAATCGTTTTATTTCATTGTTAGGCTATTAAATATAATTTGCACAAATAATGAGACTTGGAACAATTACTACTGTAGAAAATTGTTAATCGTTTTATTTCATTGTTAGGCTATTAAATATAATTTGCACAAATAATGAGACTTGGAACAATTACTACTGTAGAAAATTGTTAATCGTTTTATTTCATTGTTAGGCTATTAAATATCATTTGCACAAATAATGAGACTTGGAACAATTACTACTGTAGAAAAGAGCTTTTGACGTGAATAAGTCTTAGATTGCTTCCATAGTAGGGGGGCAAATAAAAAAAAACCAATGATAACAAAATCGGGGGATACAGTTTGGTGTTGCAGCTTCATATCTATAATCTCTATCCTAAATTCAATTACACCATTGGATAACTAAAGGATCAAAGAATTCATTACGCCAAGTGAGGACTGTGACGCATCGCCCACGGTGGAGGAGAAAGCGCCGCCATTTTGATCGTATCGAGATTTCAACTTAATATGACTTTTGACTCGAATAAGAAGAAGAAGTGTGTCCAGAATGCATGCACCTGCGACTAGCTTCTAACGTTTCATAAGTACCCACGTAAGTTTATGTGAAATAAAATATTTTGATTTGATTTGTTGAATACAATTGATTAAGCTAAGCTAGGTCTTATCGAACCCAGAACGTCACGCTCAGTAGTCGCTCTTGCCACCACTGAATCACCGAGACCAATGTATTATTATATTTATTTATCCTATTATTTTGATTGATCGAATAATTCATAATTATGAAATTTCTAAGTAGTCTTCATTCAATTTAATCTTAAATCCATAAGTATCATAATCAACTATGTAGATTAATTTATTATTGACAAATTTCTTATCCTTTGCTTTATCAGAGTCTCGTGCGCATATAATCCATGGATTGGTACCATTTGTAGCATTCTACGACTTAGTGTCTTTTGCTCGACAAATTCATCATGAAGTACTTGCTGGTATTTTCTCTGTGCATACTTGGGGTGTTGGCGAAACATGAAAGCTATGAGGGGTAAGAATCTCTTTGATTAATTTCTTTGAATGTCTTTGACAACTGGGGATAAAATATTAAATGATGACGATGTCATGAAAATGGCCCAAGTTGTAATTCTTCTTATTTATTTTAATTTACCTTAATGATTTCTTAATGTAATCATACTTATTTGCCCGTAAATAATATTTTTAGGGCGGCATTGCTTTGTTTTTGTTTAAAAGATATGAGCACTGGTGAAAATACTAGAAGCTCACGAAATATTCCAATTTCCCGTTACATTGACAAACCTCTTGGAGTCTTGGTATTACAGATGTCTTGAGGCAGCAGGTACTGAATTCTATCAAATGACCAAAAGGCTTGATTAATTAATGAGCCCATTTGATAAGACAGCCCATTGTGTCACCCTTTGTAAAATTTCTACATTTATATATGTAACTAGCTGTTCCCCGCGGTGTCACACGCTGCGCGGCTCCTAAGGGTCGTAGTCGTATAGCCTATAGCCTTCCTCGATAAATGGACTACCCAACACTAAAAGAATCATTCAAATCGGACCAGTAGTTCCAGAGATTAGCGCGTTCAAACAAACAAACAAACAAACTCTGCAGCTTTATAATATTAAGTATAGATTTATAGGGTGCACATAATTAAGAGTATTCTATTCTAATTAAAAATAATAACGTATTATTTCTTCTTTTCAGCCACGCAGTATTTGAAGTAAATGTAGACTCAATTGATCAAGGCAAACTAGTCCATGATGTAGAAGACGAGATGATGCTAGACGTGTGGTCGGATGCCATACCTGGTCATCCAGGAAAAGTCCTCGTCCCGAAGATCAAGAGAGAAATCTTTGAATCCGTCCTTAGAAACGCTGGTGTAGAGTACAAAGTTGAAGTTGAAAATATTAAAGAGTAAGTTTTAGATGTTTAAACTTGTATAAAGAATATTGCATAGAAATAGGAAGAGTCTATGTCTTGCAGTGACAGTATAATAATTATGCATAATGATAATTGTATTATAATATAACGGTAATTATTAGAAAAAATGTTTTTGTGCAATTTTCGGACCGTTTGTGAAACAGACAGACTCAACAAATTAAAAAATGATTAGAAAAAATGGAAAGCGACCGTCGACATCGAGGCAGACCCAAGAGAAGACAGTGAGACCAGCTTAACGCCTTCAAACAGGATTGGTCCACACTAGCTGAATACAGAGTGGAGTGGAAAGGAGAAAGGGAGGCCTTTGCCATGAAATAGGACACAACATATGCTAAAAATTAAATAATACAAATAATTTGTTAAAAATATCTCATAGTTAAGTTCAACAGAACTTATCCAAGGGTGATGAAACAAAAACAAACATAAGCGACTCAAATGACTACCAATAAGAATGGAAGCGAAAACAGATTATTTATAATAATTTCGATTTCAGGCAGCTAGACCTAGAGGACCAACTCCTAGCAGATGCCGCAGCCAAGAGCAACAGTACCAAGTCTCGTCTCTCCTTCGACAAAATCCACACATATGCAGAGGTAAGTAAGACCATAGACCATGTGACAGACTGATAATTCAATGAAACATTCAATGAAACTGAAGCTAAGGATAGAAAAAACAGATAAAGAAGCAACGAAATTGAAAATGCAAAGTAATTTTGATAAATTAATCCTCAACTTTAAGACACCGTGAGAAAACCGGCATGTCCTACAACCAAAAAAAAATCGAAGACATATGACATCAACCAACCCGCACTAGGCCCGCGTGGTGGATTACGGCCCACTCCCTCTCACCGAGAGGAGGCCTGTGCCCAGCAGTGGGGACATTATAGGCTGATTATGCTTGATTATCTTTATGCTTCCTTAAGACTTTAGAATATACGAACACTTCTCCCGCGATTTCGTTCGAGTAAATTTTGTATTTTCTCCTATAAATTTCAACGCTCCTTCCACCCCTATAAAATGGAAATGTATAATCATAATAATATATTTCGATGCATCGTCCGCCCACGATATTACTTCGTTTTAGCTTAGTGTTCTTCCTGACTGTTTTTCCTTTTGCTCGGCTTCTATGGGTCGTTGCGTAATGCTAAGCCTTAAATGCCTTCCTCAAGTTTTTTTTTAAATCCGGCTGGTAGTTCCAGAGATTAGTACGATGAAACAAAAAATAAACAAACTCTTCAGCATTATTATATTAGCTTAGATGTGTGTAAAGAGACAATTCAGAAGAAATTATCTGTTTTTATTTTCATAGGTAATAACATTTTAAATATCTACGATATGTCGTGGAGTTTTATTTTGAAAGTAAATGTACAGAATTAATATTGTCATCATTTCCAGGTCGACGCTTATTTGGATGAGCTCGCCAGGGAATACCCCAATGTAGTCACCGTCGTGCTAGGTGGACACAGTATTGAAGGCAGACCCATCAGGTACCTCAGGATTTCTACCACCAACTTCCAGGTAAGACTATTTTCTTTTCAAAGATACTATAGCATCCTACTCAGAGAGGATACTGATATCCAATAGGACAAAGAGATCTTATTAAGGTTCCGTTTTGGAAACTCATAAGAAACCACCCATTAACAAAAAGTTAACAATCTTTTAGAAATCAAATAGCTAATTTTGTACAATTTAGAATGACCTAATTCTAACAACGAATTACGGAACAGCTGTTAGTTTATTTATTGCTTTGGATCAGAATCAAAGCAGTAAATAATCCTCATCTTGTTTTAAGATATTACTGACGTGTGTGTACAAACCTACTTACAGAAAAATATAAGGAAACTGCACTAGATGCCCATTAAAATCTTCTTATAATTCTAACCTTTAATTCTAGGACACTACAAAACCAGTCGTCATGATGCAGTCTCTTCTCCACTGTCGTGAATGGGTGACTCTCTCAGCTACTCTCTACGCCATCCACAAGCTAGTGATTGACGTTACAGAGTCAGACCTCATCCAGAACATTGACTGGATCATCCTGCCTGTTGCCAATCCTGATGGATACGTTTTCACCCATAGCAACGTAAGTAAATTTGAAAATGTTCATGATCCAGTGCTTGTTCTGTGGTAATGGCTCCGACTTACGAGTTGTTAGCCATAGGTCTAAACTTAGGCAGCATGTACATTAATTTATGCAATTTGTTGTATGGCTTGCTCACAAAATCGGCAATATATCCAAAAACCAACAATTGGAAGACAATATGTGACATCCACCAACCCGCACTGGGTCGAGTGTCATACAGCCTACTCTCTCTCACAGCGAGGAGGCCGGTATCCTAACCACCGATCACTTGAATTTATGCCACCATGCTGCTAGTTACCCAAATTGGCATATCAATTATTTCCATCTACATAATGACCTCCACTTAGTGCATTGACGTGGTAACAATTTGTTATTATTTATTACCAAATGAATTATTGATTCCATCATCCTCGTACGTCGTGTGTAATGCAATGTCACGAAATCACGTGCTTTTAGATTATCAGATCTTGATTTATATCTAAACAACAATTTTATTGTCAGTAATATGATTGCTGCGTAGAAATTAATCTAATTGACCAAAATTAATTAGTGAGCGTAATCGTAACAAACAATTTCGGTGTTGACAAATAATTACTTGGATTTGTTAAAATCTTTACTCATTAAAAAAAAATATCCACTGGTTATGACAAGAAATGCACCACTTTATCAAAAATTTTACCTATTAAAATATTGCTTCTGCGTTTCTAATTGTTAACGTTCAATAAAACCAACTGCCAATTTCGTCACTTACGTAAGTTATAATCGTAAATCAGAAAACAACTAAAGCTCACGAATTACCTCATATTCTCTTTTACAGGAACGTTACTGGAGGAAGAACCGTAGACAGAACCTGGCTGGCAACGTCTGTGCCGGCGTCGACCTCAACAGGAACTTCGCCAAGGATTGGGGTACTGCCTCCAGCAACAGCCCTTGCTCCGACGTCTTCCACGGCACTAGCGCGTTCTCCGAGCCCGAAACGGCCATCATCCGGGACATTCTCGCCGCTCATAAGAACCGCATGGCCTTGTACCTTGACATCCACAGCTTCGGCAGCATGATCCTCTACGGATTTGGAAGCGGTGTCCTTCCACCAAATGCTTTGCAAATCAACTTGGTCGGTGTCCAAATGGCCCAAGCTATCGACAGGGTCAAATGGCCTAGCAACAGCAACTATATTGTTGGAAACATTTTCCATGTCTTGTACGCTGCTTCTGGTGGTGCTAGCTGTTATGCGAATGATGTTGCAGCCCCGTTCGCTTATACCTATGAATTGCCTGCTTATAAGAATAGTCAATGGTTAGAAGGCTTCCTGGTAGACCCTGCTTTTATTGAGCAGGCCGGCTATGAGACCTGGGAAGGTATCAAGGTTGGGGCTAGGGCAGCTGCTAACGCTTTTAGGCAACGTAATTCAGTTTAAAATGGTAATTTATGTTTTGACCGACAGTACAATGAATAAATGATTCGAACTTAATATTTTTCTTTTATATTTGGGATTTTTATAAGGTAGCGTATCAGCTTTTGTACGGGGTGGGCACAAACTCTAAATTCAGAATTCACCGCAGCAACCTGTGTTGCTGTGCTGAATTCTAAAATAGAAAAAATCAACTGTTTCATAGAAAAGTATGCGCCTACGCGGAAAAAATGGATGGAACAGCGATTTTTTTTAAAACCGACGAATTATTTGCGCTTATAAAGCGTTGATTTTTTTTTCAGAATCATGTAGATCCATGGTTGCTGGTTTGTGTTGGTATAATAATAATCAGACCTCCCTGATGATAGAGGGGCCCGAGGCTAAATAATAACAGCCGCACAGGTCGATCGATCAGGTTAAGCTACGCTTGCCGTTGGTCTGTGGATGGGTGACCATCTTTACATACCGAGTCCCCTCCTAGCTTCGAAAAGCACTTTAAACCGTTGGTCCTGGCTGTCATTCGTGGATCTTTTGACAGTCGTTACGGGTAGTCAGAAGCCCGAAAGTCTAACAACCAGTCTTACCAAGGGGTATCGTATTACCCAGTAACTAGGTTGTGGATGTCAGATAGGCAGTCGCTCCATGTAAAAATACTGATTCAGCTGCATCCGGTTAGGCTGGAAGCCGACCCCAACATAGTTGGGAAAAGGCTAGTCAGATGATGATCTCCCTGATCATAGCATCTAATGATTATCGGGGTTACACGTATGCAATATAATCATACATTGCGCAATAGTGCCATGATCGCCGCAACAGGCAAAACTTTACTGATTGATGAGAATAATAAATTGGCAGAAACTAATATTTTTGCCCATAATCGTAAGGTAAACTTACCTATTCGCTTATCACTGCAAACCCGGGAGATATTATTTTATTATTCTACTATTTATTACCTCTTCAAAATACCTATTACCTACAAAATTTTTGGTCTCAATATTTTCCACTTTTCTTGTCATTCCAAAATTATTCTCATTATGAAGTTAACGCTATTTGTCCATATTATTAGCTAACCATAAAAAAATTAAATGAATTCTTTATCGATATCTCCTTACATCCCAGCTCTATCCGCGGAGTTTCAGCACCGAATGGTAATGCGGTGTAATCCCGACGTCGGAAGTTTTCAATGAATTTAGAATACCGCTGCATCGCTGCAACTGAAGATTTCCCAACATTTTTCCAATTTTCTAATTGAATTTTGTCTTTAAACTAGCATTAGTGTAATGCGATCATACATTTCTTGGAATGAAGAGCAGTTTTTATATCGCGAACGTGAGACGTGCACATTCAATTCGATAGTGATTGTTGAATTTTATAACCGACCCGAACTATATTTTTTTAACATACATATCGTACTAATCCTACTATTCCTACATAATCACACTAATATTATAAAAGCGAAAGTACGTGAGTGTGGGGGTGTGTTTATATGTTTGTTACTTCTGCACACTCAAACGGCTGGACCAATTTTGATAAAATTTTGTATGGAGGTAGCTGACACCCTGGATTAACATTTATATACTTTTTATCCCGATATTCCCACGGGATCGAAACTTATGCGGGTGAAACCGCGGAGCGCAGCTAGTCTGTAATATATCGTCGTTGCGACTTTAAGATCTCTTATGTGTAAAAATCAATTTTATGAGAAAATCGATAAAAACCGTCTACTGAAAAAAATATAGTGAAACCAACTACAACAAAAATATAGGTATCAGCCACATGATTTTCGTGCTTTTAACTTTGCCACTGTTAGTTGAACTGAAAAGTAGTTTCTTGTAAAAAAAAATTAAACAATTTTAGTTGACACATAAGATTTTTTAAGCACTAACTTTTAATTAGCAAGCACGTTGGAAATCTTGAATTTCGTAAATAAATTACGATTTAAACGTCGTATACACATGAGAATTTTTGCATTCGATTGTTAGATCACTTATTAAAGTAAGACCACGTGTTACGGATAATAGTTTATTTCACTGCAACTACAGAACAATTCACAACACACTCTAATTAACTCAACAATAACACAGGGATAGTTTTACATTTTCTAAAAAAAGGCGCGCGAACCTCCACTGACAGCTTTTCCAGAGAGTATAACACAAATTGAATCGTTTCGGTGTTGCCAGCACAATAAGTCGATTACAATTAATCGAATACAAACACAAATTAGGTTTATAAAAAAAACTAGATTAAGTACAACAAATTGCGTCAAATAATTTAAATAACATAACAAAACCTAACACTCGTCCATCCTGACAACGTGTATGTCCTCATACACACTATTCAAGTAAAACTAAAACCTAACACTCTGCTCAATTTATAACTAATTTAAGTAATAATAATTTAATTTATTTCGGTCCCTCCTCTCAAAGCAGTCGGACAGGAAACACGAACCCACCTAGTTATTAATTGTTTATACAAACCTACTTCACAAATAAAATCATTTAACTCTCCGACACTAATCTGGCTAGTGTCAAGGCTACTAGGGAGGTTCGACAGAACTGAAGCGTATGGTGCAAGGACTCAATTATCCCATTTGATGACTACTACCCTACTTAGATTTGACGAGAATTATATAGGTAAATAGCAAATTATCTATCAAATCACATCTTATAGGTAGACTTATTCAATAGGTAGTGTGTTTGCTTAACGCTTAACACACCATACACCTTGTGCTTCACAAAATAAACACGTTTTTCACAACATATTGAACACCGTGTGCTTCATACAACGCAAACGTCTTGCTAACACATTACTTTGCCCATTGCACTCCGCATCGCACTCCTTGTGCGCTCCGCAACGCACATCATGCGCGCTCCGCATCGCGCACTATGCGCGCTCCGCATCGCGCACTATGCGCGCTCCGCATCGCGCACTATGCGCGCTCGGCATCGCGCACTATGCGCGCTCCGCATCGCGCACTATGCGCGCTCCGCATCGCGCACTATGCGCGCTCCGCATCGCGCACTATGCGCGCTCGGCATCGCGCACTATGCGCGCTCCGCATCGCGCACTATGCGCGCTCCGCATCGCGCACTATGCGCGCTCCGCATCGCGCACTATGCGCGCTCCGCATCGCGCACTATGCGCGCTCCGCATCGCGCACTATGCGCGCTCCGCATCGCGCACTATGCGCGCTCCGCAACGCGCACTATGCGCGCTCCGCATCGCGCACTATGCGCGCTCCGCATCGCGCACTATGCGCGCTCCGCATCGCGCACTATGCGCGCTCCGCAACGCGCACCATGCGCGCTCCGCACCGCGCACTACGCGCGCTCCGCATCACGCACTATGCGCACTCCGCAACGCGCACATTGTGCACACATGCGCACTCCGCATCGCGCATCTTGCGCGCCTCGCATTTCGGACGTTGCGCGTTCCGCATCGCGCACCTTGCGCGCTCCGCACCGCACTCGTTGTGCGCTCCGCATTTCGCACTATCTGCGCTCCGCATCGCGCATCACGCGCGCTCCGCATCGCGCACCATGCGCGATCCGCAACGCTCACCATGCGCGATCCCCACCGCGCACCATGCGCACTCCGCATCGCGCACCATGCGCGCAACGCTACGCGCACCATGCACGCTCCGCATCGCGCAGTTTACGCGCTCCGCATCGGGCAGTTTACGCGCTCCGCATGACGCATCTTGCGCGCCTCGCATAGCGTACCATGCGCGCCTCGCATAGCGCACCATGCGTGCTCCGCATCGCGCATCTTGCGCGCTCCGCAACGCGCACCATGCGCGCTCTGCAACGCGCACCAAGCGCGCTTCGCAACGCGCACCATGCGGGCTCCGCATCGCGCATCTTGCGCGCCTCGCATCGCGCACATTTATTTATTGCTTCATATTTTCTGACTGACTTCTTGACAATTCAAAAGTGCCTGTAAATGGTTTAATTGAAATATATGCTTTGAGTTTGAGTTTGATCATTAAGAGCGGCCAGAGTACGTGGTACTGGGGACTTAGCACGCGCAACTGTGCGACATGGAGATGTGCGACATGTGACACATGCGCACTCCGCATCGCGCATCTTGCGCGCCTCGCATTGCGGGCGTTGCGCGCTCCGCATCGCGAACCATGCACGCGCCGCATCGCGCTTCTTGCGCGCTCCGCACCGCGCATCACGCGAGCACCGCATCGCGCATCACGCGCGCTCCTTATCGCGCACTATGCGCGCTCCGTATCGCGCACCATGCGCGCAACGCACCGCGCACCATGCGCGCTCCGCATCGCGCACCATGCGCGCAACGCAACGCGCTCCGCATCGCGCACATTGTGCGCTCCGCATCGCGCATCACGCGCGCTCCTTATCGCGCACTATGCGCGTTCCGCACCGCGCGCTATGCGCGCTACACGTCTCGCATCCTGCGCGCCTCGCATAGCGCACCATGCGCGCCTCGCATAGCGCACCATGCGCGCCTCGCATAACGCACCATGCGCGCCTCGCATAGTGCACCATACGCCCTTCGCATCGCGCACTTTGAGCGCTCCGCACCGCGCACAATGCGCGCTCCGCATCGCGCATTATATGCGCTCCGCATCGCGCACCATACGCGCTTCGCAACGCGCACCATGCGCGCTCCGCATCGCGCACCTTGTGCGCTCCGCATCGCGCGCCTTGTGCGGTCCGCACCGCGCACTATGCGCGCCCCGCATCTCGTACCATATGCGCTTCGCAACGCGCACCATGCGCGCTCCGCATCGCGCATCTGGTGCGCCTCGCATCGCGCACCATGCGCGCACCGCATCGCGCACCATTCGCGCTCCGCATCGCGCACCATGAGCGCTCCGCACCGCGCACTATGCGCGCCCCGCATCGCGTACCATATGCGCTTCGCAACGCGCACCATCCGCGCTCCGCATCGCGCACCTTGTGCGCTCCGCATCGCGCATCTTGCGCGCCTCGCATAGCGCAACATACGCGCATCGCATTGCGGACGTTGCGCGCTCCGCATCGCACACCTTGCGCACTCCGCATCGCGCATCTTGCGCACTCCGCGTCGCGCACCTTGCGCACTCCGCGTCGCACACTTTGTGCACGTGAACGTTTTGCGTTGCGCACCTTGCACATTGCATCGCACACCTTGTGCATCGTATTCATTACGCGTCGCGCACCTTGCGCATTGCATCGCACACCTTGTGCATCGTATTCATTACGCGTCGCGCACCTTGCGCATTGCATCGCACACCTTGTGCATCGTATTCATTACGCGTCGCGCACCTTGCGCATTGCATCGCACACCTTGTGCATCGTATTCATTACGCGTCGCGCACCTTGCGCATTGCATCGCACACCTTGTGCATCGTAAATAAATAAATAAATAAATAAAAACATACATAACTAAACATATAACACAAACACATAATTAAATGTACAACAGACCTTACACCTCCTCAGCGCACTTTGCGCTGGATATTTATTAATTTACATAAATTTTTTTTAATACATTATCAGACTTACTACCATTGTAAGGCTGGTTTTTCCTTACCCACCAACTTACCCAGTGATGGTATAAGCATGAGATGAACAGGGATTTATTCGCATGAGGTTTGGTTAAAGTTATAGTCTTTCTTCTGGTCTTCTAGTTCTCAATACACTTTAATTTGAATAATACATCCAGTATGGGTTGACTATTACTGTGGTAACTTCATGTTCTTCACAATGCTCGAATTAACAAAACATGTGCATACTTACATTAAATGATGCATCCATTACCCTTAGTAACTAAATGTCCAAGGTGTACTGCTTCATTCAGTACCGACACGTAAACAATTGTCTTTTCTATGTAGAATACATTGAATCGCGTGTGATTTTTATGTGTATTCTTAGGAGACCATCATTTTTCTATAAAATATACTTGGGACCCTGAATCTTTGTATCTGACCAAGAACGGCGCGTAGCGATCCCGCTTCTGATTTGTTAGATCACTTATTAAAGTAAGACCACGTGTTACGGATAATAGTTTATTTCACTGCAACTACAGAACAATTCACAACACACTCTAATTAACTCAACAATAACACAGGGATAGTTTTACATTTTCTAAAAAAAGGCGCGCGAACCTCCACTGACAGCTTTTCCAGAGAGTATAACACAAATTGAATCGTTTCGGTGTTGCCAGCACAATAAGTCGATTACAATTAATCGAATACAAACATAAATTAGGTTTATAAAAAAAACTAGATTAAGTACAACAAATTGCGTCAAATAATTTAAATAACATAACAAAACCTAACACGATAGAGCTTCAAAATATAGAATCGGCTGGCGTAAAAAAGTGATTTTGCCAAAAGTGACACATAAGAGGTCTTAAAGTCGCAACGACGATATCTTGTCTGCCAAAGTCACTTTTTTATTGTCTGAAAATTTTATCCCTTCATCAACGATAATGAAATCTTTTTACCCACAATCCCATACTCATAAATACTCACCTCAAAGCATGTTACAAACCCGACAACCCCATCCCCCTCCATGTCGGGAAGAAAATCCTGCATTGTTTTTTCGATTCAGGTGGGCAATAATAGAAGAGAATTCGGTTCGGATAGCTTCACGTCGTATTGGGGGGTGAGAGAGGGGAGGCGGGGGGGGGGATATTGCCCCAAGTAGCAACGTGACATGCCGACGAGAGCTGGACAATAGTGAGGTGTATTGTGTAAGGGAATTTTAAAGATATTATTATACTGTTTAATAAATAATAATATTACATTACATTTACATAATATCTAGGTACTGTGCTCGGCGTAGCATCCGTAGTTCACACAAACGTAATACCAAAATAATTTGTAAATCAAACGTGTGTAGGTCCGATTGGATTACAGAATATCTAAGTTCCCAAATATACTATATTTTGAATGAACGCTAGTGGAGGTCAGATAGGCAGTGGCTCCATATAAAATACACTAGTATTTTAAATATTTATTATTTTATTCAGCTGCATCCGGTTAGACTGGAAGCCGACCCCATCATAGTTGGGAAAAAGCTAGGCTGATATTCTCTGTGTATGCAAATTACTAAATGAAAAATTATGCATTTTAATTATGCAAATTGCTAATAATGTTGCATGCTTTTGTGCTACCTACTATATAGAATGTTAAATGACAATTTCATTAAGGCGACTACATGACCTAAAGCGCGGTCTTTGTCGGACTGCATAGGAAAAGAAAGAGAAGCGCGATGACACAACGCTGGTAATTTATTGCAATATATGAAGTAACTATCTATTTACAAAAAATCTATTGTTTGGACTAAAAAATTAAAACACTAGTGTTTTAGTATGTTGCTTGTAGGATAATCTGACAAAAAATCATGATGATTGTATGTATATTAAGTATTGTTTTTATTGCAAATAGAAAGTTTTTAGAGGTATCTTCATGATTTTTTTCTTTCCTATCAAATTAGTTGTGTTATGTTTTGAACACACTATCTACCTAGCATATACCCTGAAGAATATCATTATTTTTCTCATTTTGTTTACTGTAGTCGATCATATACTTTTATTGTTTCTAAAACTTGCGTTTTTTTGTGTTTAGGTCCTGTAAGCCCCTTAATTACATGTGTCATGTGCATGAGTGCAAATAAATGTGTTTTCCAGACTTGACGCTTAACAAACTGCTGTCATGCTTAGTATAAAGGAGGTGCTTCTACATCATCATCATTTCACCCGAAAACACGTCCACTGCTGGACATAAACCTCCGAGCACCTCCACTTCGACCGTGTTGTGCTTCCCGCATCCATCTTACCTTTATCGATACCTAAGTAGGTACACTATACAAGTAACATCACTATCCTAGAATGCCTGTCTCGCTAGATACACGACTATGTTGTTGCCCGAGAAAATATGTCACACGTACGAAAACTGGAAAATTCTTAAGTATATTTATCACTGAAGCACATTATTATCGTACCAATTGTTGAGATTTTTGCAAGGTGGCATAGAAGTAGGAATACAAATATTATGCTGTTAGCGAAACTACTAAGAATTTGTTGCAAAAATACTTCAATAGTTCGCAAAAAATCTTACTACTTAATAATTATATTGTATCAGTTCACACTATCTCCATACGAAACTACTTTTTGGAAGGGGCGACCAAAATGAATTTTATTTTTTTGTAAATTTTGACGTTCAATGTTCCGCTACTAGTTGCTGTCACTTGAACTGTATCTCGATATGATAGCGACTAGCGATGTGCCGATTTGAAATAAATGCTTTGACTTTGACACTAGCCTACCACCATAACTTATAACAGTATTATTTTTATCTTACTTCAGTGTGGGGAAGATTAAAAATAATACTGTTAAAACTGTTAAAAGAGGTTAATAATGTATGTACACAGGATCTACCCCTGACATATTTTTCTAAAAATAGTGCCAATCATCTAAAGGTACGAACCGATATACAGTCCGTTTACAGTAATTGTACTCTGACAGCAGTGAAACGATAATAAAGATCACAATGATTTTGACAGACTTGTCCGTGGCTGCAACCCAACAGCAACCTTATTAGCATGAAAATAAAGATCACTGTGGTTTGGACAGTGATGCAAAATCAGAGGAATTGTAGAAAGAAGCTATCATTACACTATTTTTCAATATACATTATTATAGCACAGCCATTAGTCTTAGCCCAGACATTTTCATAACAACAAGAACATTTTAAAGAAAAAGAAAATCCCTCAAAAAAAAAAAACAGAGTTTCGCCACGAAATTCTGATAAACCGCATTTTATAACAGATTACCAAAATAATCAATTCTTTATCATCTCCGCCATATTAAATTCTCAAAGAGTCTCAAAAGAGTGCGAATTTTTTATTTAAAATTAAATCTCGCCAGTTTTTATCGTAATTCGGCCCGGGATCTGTTTCCAATTTGTGAAGATTGCCTTTAAAAATTTCTCGGAGAAAAATAAGTCGGTATTAAAGAAGTTATTGAAAGATGTAATAACGATTGTTTTAAAGGCTATTTTAAACAATTTGATGAGAATTGGGAAAGCTGCAATAACGATGTATTACTAGAAGATAATGTTGTTCTATAAAGTTTGTTCAAGGATACGCTGAGTACCAATAGATGAGTACATATTTACACAGCTCTCGAGATATTACTCTGAAATATTTTGAATGTGATCAAGTTGATTGTTGGTAATAGACCTTTGAATTTACAAATTGAGTTACATATGACAAGACCTCCTTCACCTACACATCTTCTTGGCGATAGCAATTTAAATATATGTAAATGTTGATATTACTTCTGCCATCTTGATCAGACCTGTGTAGCGTTGGTTCACTTCCAAATCAATTAGCTCAGTGACACAAATGAAACATTACTACTTGCTCCAGGTAAACAAGGTGGAATTATCCGATACAAATCAGCAGAAGGTAAGTCTTGTATTTTTTTAGAGATGGGATGTATTTTTTTTTTAGTCCCCGAACGGCATGCCGTTCGGGGACTAAAAATAATATTGACAAACTGTTCCACCGAAACGCACTTATCAAAATTTTCAGTGCAGTCAGTGGAAGTGCTCAGGTGCGGTTTGGTCAACTAATACCTCCTTTCTACAACAAGCTACTATTGATCCTAAGAAAAAAATCTTACTAGTACCTAGGTATAATTAATAAAATGACTGAAAATAATTTCAAAGATTTAATCGAATCATTTCATCGGCGGCCACAGCCACAGCTTTCCAGACATCGTCAACAATACCACCAATATCTTCTTCTGCTATAATGACTCCATTATCACTTTGTACAGCATCTATATTAAAAGTATACAACACTTCTTTGTCCCTCGCATAATCAGTGCTTGTTCCTGATGCCCTATCAAAGATTACTGAGCCAACGTTCAAATTGTACACTTCATTCATTGAATGAACCATATCAAAACCTAAAAGATGGTGTTGCCTGAACATTCCGCTGGCAGCTCTTTCATAACTCCAAGGATATGTGATATATCCTCCATTATTTTGTAAAGATATATACAATTTGACTTTAGAACCATTACTTTCGATGATGTGTCGGATCATTTCGGTTTCTATCTCGGAGAATGGCTTGGTGCCTCCGTAGAGATGGCTGCAGGGACTGGAACTGGAGTCGAAGTGAAGCCAGTCCAGGTCGAAGTTTCGGTTGAGGTTCACACCAGGACAGACGTGGCCCATGTAGCTGGTGGAGCTCCTAGATTTCTGCCAGAGTCGGAGCTGAAAGAAATCGTTAGCAAAGTTAAAGAAACGTTATTTTATTTGCTTTTGTTTTAGAGTTGAATTGAGTGACAGATCTTATTGGTGCCACATTATAGTTTAACATTTAAGACACTTATGTCTAATCGACTTTGAAAGTTTTTATAATTGATTAGTAATTTGATATGTTATTGTATACGATAATATACTTCAACAATTTATTGATGTCTTTACGATACAGAATAGCAAAATCAGCCTGTAATGTTCTCACTGCTGGGACACAGGCCTTCTCTCTGTGAGAGGAAGTAGGCCGCAATCTACCACGCGGGCCCAGTACGGGTTGGTAGATGTCACATGTCTTCGAATTTTTGGTTCTAGGACATGCCGGTTTCCTCTCGATGTTTTCCTTCACAGTTTTCAGAGCAGAGGTGATGAAATAATTTACACAAAGTAAAGCGCCGTCTGGGTTCAAACCTACGACCTACAACTTGTACATCGTGGCTGTCACCACTGGGCCACCACTGCTCCACTGATACAGAACAGCTGAATTTAAAAATAAACCTAAATAATTGGAAAAAAAAATAACTAACATTATTCCGAGTATATTCATATCCATCAGGATTCAACACTGGAACTACAATCCATTCCAGACCATCCAGAAATCTCTGCTCACCCAGAACATGTTCCACGATATTCAAGGCTGCTGGAATGGTAACCCAATCTCTAGGATTTATACCAGATTCTATCACAACTATAGGTTTTTCTACAGCTGTATTGGTATTACTGGTGACTCTTAGGTATACTAAAGGTCTGTTCTGGTCTGTGACTCCATATTCCACTAGTTCCACTTTAGCATTTGGGTATTTCGCTTGCAGTGTTCGAAGGTAGAACAGAATCTGAAAAATTAAAAATTCAATTGACATTATTATGGGTATTACTATAGGTAATTGCTAAGAAAAATGCTTACAGCTAAGAAGTTGGACAGCAATTCATCATCTGTCTAGCCTTTTCCCAACTATGTATACAAGACCTTGTAAAACATTTTTAAAAGAGTAACGGTGGAGTTTCTTGCCCATTCTTCTCCATACGAAAACTACCTTTTCGAATGGGCGACTAGAATCATTTCTATTTAGTTTTTTTTTTGACGTTCAAAAGTGCCTTTAATGTGCCTATTTGAAATAAATGATTTGACTTTGACTTTGACTTTGACTTTATGTTGGGGTCGGCTTCCAGTCTAACCGGATGCAGTTGAATACCAGTATTTTACATGGAGCGACTGCCTACCTGACCTACACAACCCAGTTACTGGGTAATACGATACTCCTTGGTAAGACTGATTGTCAGACTTTCGGGCTTCTGGCTACCCGTAACGACTGTCAAAGATCCGACAGTCGGGACCAACGGCTTAAAGTGCTTTCCGAGGCACGGAGGGGTCTCGGTATGTAAAGATGGTCACCCATTCACAGACCAACCGCGGCAAGCGTAGGTTAACCTAATCTAAACAAACAGCCGCACAGGCTGTTTGTTTAGATTAGGTTAAGCTACGCTGTAAACGCACGCTACGCTAAAATACCTGTGCGGCTGTTATTATTTAGCCACGGGACGGCCACGGGATTTTTGACGTTCAAAAGTGACCCTCACGTGCCTATTTAAAATAAATGATTTGAATTTGACACACAAGACAAAGCATCAAAAAATCAGCGTTTCCATACAATATTACTATGCTGCCAGCCTTTCGGGCACTTTTCCTGTTGACAACGAAGCAGACAAATTTTTTGATGCCAAATGGTTCTTTCCCTCCCTCCTTTTTATTTACTAAAAATGTTATCATTACTATTTTAAGAAAGTTAGCTTTTAAAAAGAAAGACGTGAATTTTAAAAATAATACTTTTATTAAGATGGATATAAATATATGTATAAGTAATTACTTTGGAACACAAATCTAAATTACGTATGCAAGGGTGGCGAAGATATTGAGATGTGCCACTTTTCATAAATTGTAACCACTTTCAACCCGACATCCTGTAACAGGAAAGACACAAACACAGACTCAAACAGAATAATAAAAAATGGCCAATCTTTTTTCCTTAAAAGAAAGTTAGCTTTTAAAAAGAAAGACGTGAATTTTAAAAATAATACTTTTATTAAGATGGATATAAATATATGTATAAGTAATTACTTTGGAACACAAATCTAAATTACGTATGCAAGGGTGGCGAAGATATTGAGATGTGCCACTTTTCATAAATTGTAACCACTTTCAACCCGACATCCTGTAACAGGAAAGACACAAACACAGACTCAAACAGAATAATAAAAAATGGCCAATCTTTTTTCCCTACTAAGAATTTCCTGCAAATATTCCAACACCTCAGTCGATAAGAATAGTTGAGAGCTACACACGTGTAGTTTTGCTCAATTGAATCTAAGAATTTACGCTAGCGCCTTATATGCTCTGCGATCCATTTCTGCTGAAGGAATATTTTTCTTTGGAAATACATCGATCGTATTTTTCCCCAAAAGAATACGCGGAGTCATTTACGCTCATATCTTAACCTATCTTTTTGGGGTACAATTGTATGACAATTTTCAGTACCAAGTGGTAATAATAGCTTCCCCGACCGATTTCGTTCACGGTGTTAGCCGGTTACGCAGGAGTTAAGTGGATATATTAAACTGTAATAAACCTATATAAAAAAACAAATACTAAAAATGATAAATGAAAGCAAATGAGAACTAATATATATATATATATTTTTTTTACCGAAATTGTAAAGAAAATCTCTTTTGCCTGAAAGTTGCCTGCATCCATACCTTGAAACAAATATTTGTTCAATACCGGCACTTCCTCGCGACGCGACCGTGGGACGCGAATCTGGTAAAACAATTTCCAAGAAGTTTTCATAGAAATTATTCTACTAGAGTCGCGTCGAACTATCACGCCGCGCCAGTCTGCAGAAGCCTTTAAGCCCGAGAAGTTTTACAAAAAGTTCTAATGCAACTAAATACACGTAATACAATAATAATAATCTATATTCTACAGCAGGGTAATTGCGTAACACACTATCAGTAGCAATGATTTTCATTTTGATAGTTCAACAACATTCATTGCGGTATTTACGTTGTTGAGGAGACACATTTCTTGAACATATGAAGCAATGCGATTAGTAATTTCCTTCTAAATGATAGTGTGTTACGCAATAGGCTATTTGACAATGTAAAAAATAAGGTCATAATTATTGATACTCGTATAGATTATCGCTTTTAAAATCGATTTGCATTAATTTTACTACAAAACAATTTATTTATAAAAAAAATCCCGAAAAAACTTCATCTTTTTAAATCTGGCGCCACGTAATCGAAAACGGTCTGGATTGGCTGAACTTAAGATGACGTCATGATTTAGTAAATTTCTGTCTATCGTTGACAGAACAGATGACTTTTGTCTAGTATGTCGACTGTTTCAACGTTTGTTTACGTGAATCGTGACGTCACGACGCCATATTGTTAAAGATAGCGTTTTAGCGGCTTATTTAAACAGTACATTTTTATTTACTATTTTTTAAAAGAAATACATTATGCAATTTGAAGTAATAGGTTTTTGTGGGCTCGTTAGACACCATTAAATAATCTGAGATGTTTATCAGAAACCAGTCAAATAGCCTATTAGGGTGCAGGCACTTATTACAAAACAAAGTCGTCCTGTCTGTCTGTGTGACCGCTTAGATCGATCATCTCCTAAACCACAATATGGATTTTGATGCACTATTTACCATAATTTTAGAGCATTTATTTCGGAAGGATTGTGTGTAAGTATAGTACACACGACGACATAACAAGCTATACATTTCCAATTTTAGCTGACCTCGCATTATAGGCTTTACAAACAATGAGAAGTCAGCACATGCACATGTATGGCAGGATATTTCGCCGTGCGTACATGCATAATATTTAATATTTGAGATTTAGATAATAACACACAAATTTCGAGTTTTTGACATGCCACATTACAAACTTTTAGAAATCATTCAGACCACCAAAATAAGGACGATGGTAAAAAATATATAAGAAAAACGCATAGATACTTACAAGAAAAATAATCAGCTAACAAAAATACACTAATGCAATTTATTATTTTAGGCCAAAATAAAATCACTTTAATCCGTGTTTTTTTTTTTGCTTGGATATCTTTAGTTAGACGTATTGAGCGATGTGTTAAAATTTGTCCATCTATTTTAATGGGACCCTGTATAGCATCCGTGCTTATCAAATAGGTAACTATTCAGATACTTACATCATCATAACTATGATAGCGTTTGGTATCAAACGCATCGGCAGTATCACCATTGTCGTCACTCTTTGCTGCTATATTTTTACTCTCTTCTTTTGTTAAAAATCTGGAAAACACAATAGTTTCATAATTATTAATCCATTAAATAATTCCTGTTCAATAACGCGTTCAGGGCGGTGTTGGGGCTGCCCCGCCACTGCAGCGCCTTGGGCATGATAGAGATATAAAAGTGCATGTTCGCGGAGGCGCGCACTGAAAGTCCGGTTGAGCAGTCGACAACCCCTATGGTTGAACTGCGAGATGCCATTTTTCAAAAAAAAAAAAAAAGGCGCGCACTGACTGCTTTCACGCGACGATGCGCAAGCGGTGCCAGTCGCCAACAGACTGGATTGCCCTTATATCCGGCAATGCTGCAGCACACATATTGTTACCTTGTGAGTGTTCGTTTTTGTCTGTGCTTGTTATCCTGTCTGTATGCTTTTATGTATCTGTTTGTATATGAGTCTTGTTACTTGAATTGAACTAATTTTATTTTATTTATAAATTTTAGTAATTGCTTAGGTATTTCAATATTTTACCTCGTCTAATCTAGCTTCAAACAAAATCAAAGTCAAATCATATATTTCAATTAGACCAATAAGAGCCTCTTTTGGACGTCACCAAGAAACCTGCCAAGTGCGATTCGGACTCGCACACGAAGGGTTCCGTAACACAGGGCAAAAACGAAGCCGAAAAAAACACGCACCTTGTAGGTCCATGGAGTTTCTTGTCCGTTCTTCTTCATAAGTACCTACGCTTTGGAATGGGCAACTACCTTCATATTTTCTGACTGACCGACTTCTTGACAATTCAAAAGTGCCTGTAAATGGTTTAATTGAAATAAATGCTTTGAGTTTGAGTTTATTTTATTTTTATCCTGACCTCACCATTCTCAGAAATAGCCCGTGCGACCACTATACTAGACCAATGAGAAAATCCAGATGAAAAAACCCAATCACACCTTGTCCGACCTGGGAATCGAACTCAGGACCTCATGCTCAGCAGTGCCGCTTGCGACCACTAACTAGACAGACAAGTCACCTTTGGCTTAAAATGATTAATTAATTCAATATCAGTTATCAATCACAAGAGTGTCTACTCTGTGAAATAAATTGATCAAAACCTCATTTCTGTAATAAATTAAATAAATATCGGAAAATATTTACCAGCGGGTAATATTCGCTTAATGATGATGTGGCTAATTATAATTATTTTACGAGATTATTTTCCCTGCCTGTGGGGTTATTTAATTTATCGGTTTTTCGTAACTACGTAAGTGTAAAATAGCCTAGCCGTTTCCCAACTATGTTGGGGTCGGCTTTCAGTCGAACCAGATGCAGCTGAATACCAGTATTTTACATAAACTGACGGTCTATTTGACCTCCACAACCCAGTTACTGGGTAATACGAAACCCCTAGGTAAGACTGATTGTCAGACTTTCCGGCTTCTGACTACCCGTAACGACTGTCGAAGATCCACGAATGACAACCAGGACCAACGGCTTAACGTGCTTTCCGAGGCACGGAGAGGTCTTGGTATGTAAAGATGGTCACCACTCCATGGACCAATCGCGGCTAGTGTAGCTTAACCTGATAGATTAGTCCGTGCGTCTGTTATTGCTTAGTCACAAGCTCCTTTCCGAGATTAAATTTTAAATTAATTACGACGAACAATAAGAATTTCTCTTTTTTTTTCTTTTAGTTTTAATGTTGGTCTGGCAGTTTGAGTAGGTGCTTTATGCGCGGCCTACCCAAATGTTCTTTCTTTGGTATTATTCGTCGAGTCGTTGAGCTCCTCAAGTTTCGAGTTGAGCTACACGATTACTGAAAAACGCTTGCACTGACTGGACTGGTCACTCAAATCTGTGGGGTTCTTTCCATAAAGGAACATTTCAGGCACTATCTACATGGTCCTCACATGATCTGACCAAGATTATGTCTGGACTTTAAACAAACTGACCCCTGAGTTGGTTTCGTTTCTTTTCAGGGGTAGTCAGATAAGCCCCATGGACGTAATATATAGAGTTACTTCTATATATTACGTCCATGGGGCAACTAGCTTCAACTTTCTGACTAACTGACAGACTATTTAATTTTGACAATTCAAAAGTGCCTGTACAAGGTTTAATTGAAATAAATGATTTGAGTTTGAGTTTGAGTTTAAGAAATGTCGACTCCATGTAGCTTTTTGAAGTGACAACTTCTTAGGCGTGTTGGACATTTTTTGAGATGGGAAAAACCTATTGAACTTGCGCCACTGTTACCGTCATCGACACAGCTTCGGATGTCTTCGGCTATCCTCGGGATGTACAGTCAACAAAGGAGTTAAGTATACAGGAGCGTCGGATATAGTTGAAGTTTACTAAGAAACCGATGGATGTTCTGGACGGAAATTTAATTTAATAAATGAGCTGTTTGTTTTCTATTAATAAACTAAAATTTTATTCGAGAATATCCATCGGTTTCTTAGTAAACTTCAACAATATCTGACGCTCCTGTATACTTAACTCCTTTGTTGACTGTACTCGGTTTTAATGTACATATATCCGATATGTCAGTGAGTGATGGCCAAGTATTCTGTTTGTGTTTTGTTTTCACTTCTGTCGGCACTCCTGGAGTGCCACTGTTTTTTTATAATGTGACGTTTGTAAGTTATTCCGTTAACCTATTTACAGAATAAACAATTCCATTATATTGCAATGGTTTTGGAGTTAATAGCGTTTCTAAGCAAGCAGTTCCTTATCGGGGGGTGCAGATGCGCATGTTTTTGACGTGACAACGTCTTAAATTAGGTTGCGGCTGGGAGTCACTTATGAAAAAGTGTAACGCTCGGTAACGTTACGTTCTTATTTTCATTTAATTCCTTGTTCCTATTGTGCAATTTAATTATATTCATATCAATAAATATTCTACCGAGAAAAAGACGTTGTCACGTAAAATCTTCGCCCGTAAAACCGACTTTACAGGCAACCATATTTTTTTTACTGTTATTGACCTGGGGACAACATTGCGACCTCATTGTTCTAGAGGAAACAAGGGCTATTGCAGAGAATGAGGTCCTGCAGGGTTCCATTCACAGTTCTGGTAAAGTGTCATTGGATTTTTTGGCACCGCAAGTCGCGCAACGAGCGGTGCCTTTGTGTCGCGCGCGATTAGTAGGAGCCTTTAAGGTTTTTAATATGTATTAGTTTATTATTGTATAAGATCATTTTGTGTATTTTATCTATGGACTTTAGTTGCCTGATAATAAAATGATTATTATTAAACGTAACGGGCGAAATTTGAATGTACTATAAATACAGCTCTGCCTAGGCTTTCGAGAATTAGAGCCGTGATGTAAAGTATGTATGAGTATCATTGCAATGTGCCATCGTTAGGTTACTTGCCAAATGCTCTTTGGTGTGCCAAAGACAGTATTAGATTGTCATGAAAAATAAAATCTTTTCTTCTACTCACTCATACACATCCTCAATATGAACGTCTCTTTCTATCCCCAACTCTTCCAGCTTCTCTTCGAACCAGTTGAAATGGGAAGGTGGGACCATCACCTTGCCGACCACTCCATACTTGAAACTTGGTCTTCTCCAGAAGTCTACTAGGTCATTCTTCAGTAGACCGATGTTATTCTGCTGGTTTTCAGAATCTAGCGCTATGTTGTAGACTTTGAATCTGGGAAAGAAAGAATAGTACTTATAGTGTTACTTTATATTATCAGGTCATCATCATCATCATTTCAGCCGAAAGACGTCCACTGCTGGACATAAGCCTCCCCTCAAGCACCGCCACTTGCAGCGGTTTCCTGCGACCTTCACAAGGTCATCGGTCCACTTTGTTATCAAGTAGTCGGATTGGAATTGCAAGTCAAGTGTGAAGGTCAACTTTAGCTGAAGGAAACCTCTAATGTATTGTAGTCGAAACTCTGAAATCACGAAAAAAAAATCTGCTGTTTCATACATTTTGTTCAAGTAGGTATTGAACTTTTGTATGAAACAGCTGATTTTTTTTGTGATTTCAAAGTTGGTCTCATAGTGAAAGTTGTTCATATTCATGGGTAGATAACTACGTAAAAATTTGGAACCCTTAAAAAAAATCAGCCTGTAAAAATTTGGAACCCGTAAAAAAAAATCTGCCTGTATAAAATAATTACGTACATACCTAAACATATTATAGTTATCGATAAAAATATATGTACAATAATAATGATAAAACAAGTGCAAATAACAAAAAAGGGTGTTTAAGGAGTAAGATAGTCTTTTTTTTATCATAATTTTAATTCTGAATCAACAAATATCTTTAAATGCTTAACATCAAAATAATCCGTGATTTTTGTACACCGGGTTGAGTTATTTATATACATATTTTACCAAAAATATTCCCAGAGACAAATCTTTACAATTATTTTCACTTGTTTTTAAGAAATTACATTTATACTTTGCGTACCCTTTTAGTTCGGTTCATTAACTTTCACGACTTGAGTGAGATAAGCAATTTAAGGGGAATGCGCTAAGGTAGTCGCGAAATTCAAAGGGAATTGAAGATTTTTGTATGGAGCCTGGCATACATACCCGTCCGCCATTTTGTTTTTTTTTTCAAAATGTCGACTACGCATAATAGGTATCTATGTATACAGAGTTATTGGTAGAAGAATCAGCTGTTCCCTACATTTTGACGAGTTATACGAACATAAAAGTAGGGAACAGCTGATTGTTTTTTCGCGATTTCAGGTTTGGTCCCATAGTAAAAGTTGTTCTTAGTGGAGGTTGTTGATGTTTTACCAATAACCCTGTATAAATGGATCAAACACAAAACAAACAGAAAACATAAATGTAAACAGAAAACATAATAGGACGAAACCCCGTAAAGTATCACGTTTCCGAGATTTAAGCCTTTTAGTTAGGTGTTTTGAAATTTGCACGTCAGTGTCAAGTTGTACGTTGATTAAAATATGATTCGCGATCGTAACAAATATGGCTTTACAGAATTATAATCATTAGAATCAGCAATACAACTCCTCAGAGTTAGCCTCAAAAATGTCATGAAATTAATAGTCATTCAATAGGGTAATATGAAAAAGGAGATGAATTGAATGACTATTTTATGAAATCGTGACATTTAAGGTCAATCCCAACTTAAGGAGTTGTATTGCTGAGTCTAATAATCCATACTATAATATTATAAATTCGAAAGTAACTCTGTCTGTCTGTCTGTATGTTACATTTTCACGCCTAAACCACTGAACGGATTTCGATAAATTTTGGCAGAGAGATAGATGGCATCCCGGGGAAGGACATAGGATAGTTTTTATCCCGATATTCCCACGGTATCGACACTTATGCGGGTGAAACCGCGGGGCGCTGCTGCTAGTTATTTATAAATCTATAAATAAATATTTGTTACGGCCGCGAATTATAATTAGATCTTTGACAGTCGTTACGGATAGTCAGAAACCCGACAGTCTGACAACCAGTCTTACCAAGGGGTATCGTATTACCCAGGAGCTGGGTTGTGGAGGTCAGATAGGCAGTCGCTCCATGTAAAATACTGGTATTCAGCTGCATCCGGTTAGACTGGAAGCCCACCCCAACATATTTGTGAGAAATCTAGGATGATGATGAGATCAACATTCAACTTGATACTGTAAAATTACAATTTCAAAAAACGTAAGAAAATTGGAAATTCGCGGGCTATTCTGACGCTTTCGCCTTAATGTCGACTGTCGACACTCCAAGTCGGCTAACTTAATGAAGGGTGAATATTACATTGAAGCAGTTTTTAAATACTTAGTCCCATGAAATAAGTGTTATTTTCCTGTTGTTGTGTCGAAGAATTTTCAAGCTTCGGGTTTTTTTTGTTCGTCCGAACTTTTTAACAGGGGCGTTAATTTGTATTTTTGTGTTTTTGTGCGCACCCAGTTCGAAAGCGACATTTTTTTTTTTATTTAAGTCAAATTGCACTGGTTGTTTGGCAGGTGATTTTTAAATGCCTTTCTCTGTCTTTTATTAAGGACTAGCTGACCCGGCAAACGTTGTTTTGCCATATAAATTATTCGGCGCCACTTCGTTCGCGTGGTGTCCTACCCCTTACCCTACCCTACCCCTACCCTACTCTTACCCTACTCCTACCCTACTCCTACCCTACTTCTATCCTAATTCTACCCTACTCCTATAAGTAAAAAAAAATATATAAAAGTATCCCATGTCCGTCTCCTGGTTCTAAGCTACCTCCCCACCAATTTTCAGCCAAAACGCTTCAGCCGTTCTTGACTTATAAATAGTGTAACTAACACGACTTTCTTTTATAAATATAGATTACAGATGTCATCTTGAAATTCTTACATAAAGAACTGAATTTGTTTACTGAGGTGATTGTATGAAAATTAATCATAGTCCATGAGCATAATCAGCCTATAATGTTCCCACTGTTGGGTTCTCATGCCTCCTCTCAGTGTGAGGGAGCGGGCCATAATCTACCACGCGGGCCCAGTGCGGGTTGGAAGACGTCACATGACTTCGAATTTTTAGTTCTAGGACATGCCAGTTTCCTCACGATGTTTTCTTTCACTGTTTTCAGAGCAGTAGTGATAAAGTGGAATACACAAAGTAAATTTCCTGCCTGGGTTTTTCATAGTCCATGAAAAAAGCTTGAATTCTTTTAGAGATATCATATCAGCTAATTAGAATTATCTCAGTTCACCATAATCCTATAATTAAGTCAATAATCAGTGGTCAAATTGTGGTATTATTATCTTCTTCACACTCGGCACACGGATTGGTGATCGGTGTTTGTTATTCGTGCCGTGGTGACCCAGAGGTAACGGCTCCGACTTCCGACTTGTTGGTCGTGAGTTCGAACCCAGCCAGGAGCTTCACTGTAAATAATTTCATGACCACTGCTCTCAAAACGGTGAAGGGAAACATTGTGAGGAAACCGGCATGTCCTAGAATCAAAAATTCGAAGATATATGATATCTACCAACCTGCACTGGGCCCTCGTGTAGTTTACAGCCCACTCCCTCGCAAAGAGTGGAGGCCTGTATCCCAGCAGTGGGAACATTATAGGCTGACTATGGTTTGTTCTTCTTTATGCTCCTGACCTTCCCTGGACTTCTGTCACTGTCTGTTTGTATAAGGTTGTTATAAGGGACAACAGTATAAGACGTATGAGCCATATAATTTATGGTCTGTTCCAAAAGTAAAGTAACTGCTAAAAGTGTAAACAAAGGATTTTCAGGTTAAATTCTTACGAAATCACTCACCAAAGTCGATAAGTAACACATTCATCTGTATTTAGAAGTATCCACTACCACCTTACCATTACCATTAAAAAAAAACTTGATTACTACACACGTTCCTGAGAAAAAGGGTCTTGACAGACTCACAGACAGACGGACGGATGGACAACGAAGTGATCCTATAAGGGTTCCGCTTTTTTTTCCGATGTACGGAACCTTAAAAAACACTAAACACAGTAAAACTCACCCTTTATAGTCCTCATTCTTAGCAGTCACGAAATAACAAAACACCGAAACAAAATACAAATAAAATAACATTTTTAAAGCATCAGCCTGATGGGCCTGGCATAGGTATTCTAAGATAAATAAAATTATAATCGAATAATAAGAGGGAATCTTATCTTATCGTTATAAATAATAAGTAAATTATAATAACTAATTAATACTCAGAGTTGCTAAAGGGTCGTTCAGACATACCTATATTTTTATTATAGTCCGCGCGGAACTAGTTGTCCGCGCCTTAGGTATGTGAGCGGTGGGACGGAGGGGCGGGGGCGCTTTGTCATTACTCAGTACGTGCGTTGCGAACAATAGGCAACCCCGCCGCCCTCACCCCCGTCCCCACCCAAGGCGCGGCCAACTAGTTCCGCGCGGACTATAGTAAAAACTAAAACAACATTAGGCCATAAAACTCAGTGGCGCAAAGCTAAGGATACAATGCCAGTAGTTGGCACAACAGTCTGCAAGTAGCTTGCATGCCGTGTGCCATAACAACTTCTGATTGGTGAATACCATAAGACATGCACAAGCTACTTGCATACTTTTGTGCCAGCCACACAGACACACACACACATAGGTACTCTCACACACATATACACACATGCCAGTAGTTGGCATTAGGGTGGCAGGACGGGCAATATGCCGCGGGCCCGCAGTCGGAGAAGGCCCCGGCCCGATTATATAGTAGATTTTTTGGTCTACAATCACAATAACCAGGTAAATATTTTCAACCATTCCTCGTATGTAAATATTTCCCTTACAATGTGAAAATTACAAACTGATACTGTGATTACTCCTACACACATTTCCTTTCATATGAAAGGAAAGGTGTGTTGAATATTCTCGGTAGTTAATTTATTTATGCTTTTCACGTTAAAGCCTTTTAATAATACGGTGTTTCCTTTCGTTTATTAATTTTATGCGTATGAAGCCGTGGGTAGTATTTCATTACTTGGCGTTATAAATAGAATATTATTAGGTATATTATATTACCAGGCTACTCAGAAAGTATTGCGAAAAAAAGTTTTTATGTTTGAGAGACTGGCCAGTTATAATCTATTTTGGAAATATGATTATTTGTAAGTAAAAACCGGTCCTGTACGTTCCAATTTCAAAATTTCGCTGCACGTTGTTTGTGAGCTAATTTAAATTATCGTGTCTCATTAAAAAATGGATTTGCGCCGGGTACATTTTCGCACTATGATTTTTTACGATTTCTAGTGTCGTCGCCTGAAACCGGACGAATCGTACAATAGACTTTAAATGGCATTCATGGATGAAGGCACTTCTAAGGCAACCGTGTACCGTTAGTATAACGAATTCAAGCGCGGTCGACTAACTTTGGGGGATGAAGAAAGAAGTGGTCGCCCTTTGACGGCTGTTACGGAAGAAAACGTGCTAGCAGTGAAATTTTTAATCCAAGACAATAGGCGAGTTACGTGTCAAGAGATTCAGCACATACTGCAGGTTGGATCGGGAAGCCTTTACGAAATTCTACACGTGCACCTTCGCGTGAGGAGAATAGCTTCACGCTGGATGCCGCACAACCTCACCGATGCCCAGAAGCAGGCCCGGGTGGAATGGTGCCGTGATATGATAAACAAATTTGAAGAAGGCTCGTCTCGGTGTGTTTAGGACATCATTACAGGTGATGAGTCTTGGATTTATCAATACGATCCAGAAACGAAGCGCCAGTCGACGGTTTCGGTGATCTAGAAGCGGGGGAAGATTTTGGTCGCGAGCTTTTTCAATTTGACTGGCTAATTGGTGTCAATTCCTTTACGGAACCAAAGAAGCATCAACGCTAAATAGTATACCACCAAATGCTTGGCAGAAGTTTTCGCTATTGTGAACAACAAGCGACCAAACACAGGGCTCCGCGGGCTACTGCTCCACCACGACAACGCGCCTTCGCACACCGCGCTCAAAACGAGGGACTTCCTGGACAGCACGTCGGTCAAACTCCTTGGTCACTCTCCTTACAGCCCTGACCTGAAAATAAACAATCTGCTCAAAGGGATACAATTTTCGTCGCCGGAAGGTGCGCTGTCAGCGTTCGAGCAGGCTGTAAACGTGGTGGCTGCGGCGGACTGTAAAAAGTGTTCCGAAAACTGGTTCAGGCGCCCAATCAACTTTGAACCATAAGGTTCAAAGATCAAAATTTGACAGTTTCAGATAGCTTGATGTGCTGGCGTCTGTACCACCAAGGACTTTTCACATTTAGTCCAAAAATGTATGGAAGGTGAACATGTTCTCGTTTACTTACGGTTTTTGCAAATTGCAAGTCAATGTCCGGTTGTATGTTGATTAAAATATAACTCGCGACCGTAACAAATATGGCTTTACAGAATAATAATCATTAGAATTGCTCGCAGAATAGATGGCCGATGGGGCCGAAAGATTCTGTAGCGTAGCGTTGGAGGGCCTCCCACAAGATGGTCCGCCGACCTTGTGAAGGCCGCAGTAACCCGTTGGATGCGAGAAGCACCGAACCGGTCGAAGTGGAGGTGCTTGGGGGAGGCCTATGTCCAGCAGTGGACGTCTTTCGGCTGATGATGATGATGAATCATTAGAATCGGCAATACAACTCCTTAAGTTAGAATTTTATTGGCCTCAAATATCATGATTTCATGAAATAGTCATTCAATAGGGTAATATGAACTAAGGGTTGATTTTTCAATCGACAGATAATTATTATTTGTAGAATAAAATTGACTTCTGACAGATTTTTTATGGAAGAACTCTCAAAAATTTTAAATTTAAATTTATATTCTTCGAATAAAATTATCTGGCGTTGGAAAAATCCATTAGTGACTCGTAGTCACACCAGATTGTAACACCAGTGTGACTAACAGGAATTTTTTTCTAGATTGTCACACCACTGATTTTTCCACACCATTTATTCCTAACTAGTGCTGTCCTAGTTATACTACTTGGTGTGACTACGAGTCGGTAAAGGATTTTTCCAACGCCAGTTAATTTTATCAGAGGAATAATTTTGAATTTTTGACAGTTCTTCCATACAAAATCTGTCAGTCGTCAATTTTATTCTATGAATAAAAATTATCTGTCGATTGGAAAATGAATTGAGAAAATCTGATCTCTCTATCCTCACATAGGTCGTTAGAAGGTTTTCAATATATTAGTAGTATAGATATAGGTAACTGATGAGTCTCCAACAAACTGTACTTACAATCTATCACCGCTAATGCATTAGTGCAATCTATACCATGGCTTTGTTCTAGCTGTCTTTGTTTTAGGAAAAGCTTGGAACTATATTGACAATAGAACTAAACTCATGATGCAATATTTTAAAGGTTGACAGGAAAAGATCGAGTGTGGGTCTAAAAAGCAAAACGCACTGAGAGAACCGAAAGATATTTGGTTTTAATTTTTCAAAGTAAAGATTAAAGAATTGTCCCATATTCTTACTAGCCTGACATATTCTTAACACATGTAATTTTATCAGAATTATGTCAAAAACTCCATGTAGATTACATAAATGAAGCTTGAAGATTACTTACTCAAAAATGTCAGATCAGATTATCATAAACTTGGTCATAAACACGCATGTAGAAACAATCAGTACAACACTACATAAAATAAAATGTACATTGAAATCATCAGTAGGTATTTATTAACATAACATAAAAAAATAAATAGATGTTCAGTAAATTATGGCGGAGCACTTGCAAAAAGCACCTTTATAGACGAAATATTTATATCAATTAAAGATGCTTCTTCTTGAAATTATCACGAACGAATTTGGCACCAGTTTTAATACCTTCCCAGGTCTCAAATCCAGCCTGTTCAATGAAAGCAGGGTCAACGAAGAATCCGAAACCACCAATCCCGAACCTGTGTCCTGGTAACTCGTAAGTAAAGGAGTAAGGGACACCAACAGACATGGCATAATCACCAGCGCTGCCAGATGCCTGGTACGACAAAACTAAGGCTATATTACCAACAACATAGTCCGAATTCCAGCTCATTTTGACAGCGTCAATTGATTGTGCCATTTGGACTCCTAAAAAATGCAGCATAAAGGGACTTGGAGGGAGGGACCCAGTTCCATAGCCATACAAGATCATGCTTCCAAAACTGTGGATGTCCAAGAACAGTTCGATGCGGTTGCTGTACTGATCGAAGATTCCCTTGATGATGTCGGTCTCAGGTTCCGAGAAGGGGGCAGCTCCGTGGAAGGTGTCGCTACAGGCGATGTTGCTGGAGGCTTCAGACCAGAAGATGTCGAAGTTTCTGTTGAGGTCTACTCCGGCGCAGAGGGGGCCGTAGTTACTGCTGCGGTTTTTGCGCCAGAGTCGGAACTGAAAGTGGAATTTAGTTGTAAACGTTAATTTTATGACTTTTTTTTTTGTAAAAAAGTGATATCCTGGGGAGTAATTGCGTAACACACTGTCAATAGCAATGGCTTTCATTTTGACTGTTCAACGACATTCATTGCGTTATATGTTGTTGACCAGACACATTTTTCGAACATAATGGAGCAATGGGTTAGCAATATCCTAAAAAATAAATATCCTATACTATCCTTCAAAATTATTCACATTTTGATTGAAAATGTGTACGCAATTATGGTGCCGGCGTAAGCTGTTTGTTTGACTTGTCATAAGTGCTTGTAAGTATGAAGACTAATGGTTTTCATGGTAATATAATTTTGAT
Source organism: Oligia strigilis (assembly GCA_951800025.1). Taxonomy (NCBI): domain Eukaryota; kingdom Metazoa; phylum Arthropoda; class Insecta; order Lepidoptera; family Noctuidae; genus Oligia; species Oligia strigilis. The sequence goes on from OX637556.1 coordinate 4,545,272, forward strand.
ATGGGCAAACTGTTCTTGCTAAATAATTGTAGTATTTTGTCTGGCTTTTTACGAGTTATTGGCTCACGAGTGATTGTGCGTTTGAACCTAAGCAGGCCCCTTACTTTCTGTAAACTATTCTATCTCCACTGCTCTCAAAACGGTGAAGGAAAACATCGTGAAGGAATCGACATGTCCTAGAACCAACATTTCTAAGATATGTGACATCTTCCAACCCGCACTGGGTCCCCGTGGTAGATTTCAGTCCACTACCTCTTAAAGAAAGGAGGCCTGTATTCCGGCAGTAGGAACATTATAGGCTAATTATATGTATTTATGTCTATGTGTATTAGGTTTTTTTTGATGCTTTGATGCTGAAACGTTTTTTTAACAAACGGCATAAGCAAAGAGAAGGTTAATCGAACCGAATAGCAACGTCCAGACGTTAACTTCAGCTGTTCGCGTTTAGCGTTCCGAAATGTTGCCACTACATAAAACGTTAAAAGTTTATTGAGGATGATATTCTCATAGCAGCTGCTGCAGCATGTATATCTATTTTCCTTTTTATATTCCTGTTGTTATCACATTTATTTTCAATTATACTATTATTTTTCTTTGTGTATGCTACCAGTACAGAGCGTCCTAATAATTGTTTGCTGCACCGGCTGTCGCTGAAAATCAACGCTGGGGCTCTGTCTTGCATAATGCTGAGCGATAGCCGTTTTGCGTGGATGTGACGCATGTTTCCCCCAACCCTTTATCATTTATATTTTTGTTTATGTTCTTTATTGCGTCATGTTTCCCGCAAATAAACGTATTGTCTTTCTTTCTTTCTGTTACTAACCACTAAACTACAACGACGTATTAACCTCGCCAAAAACCACTGAGCAGAAAATAATCCTCCCAGAATTGATCACATATTTTTATCTTCCGACCCCAACATATTGGCAGCATAACGGTCGCGGTCACTTAATTGGCCAATGATTTAATATCTGACGTGTGAGTATCAGCTATCATTTTATTTCGCAAATAAAATTCGGGGAGCAATTTCCCATACTGGCTGCGGCCACAAATTGGTTGCAATTATCGAGTAACTGTTTTAGCATTTGGAAGTTTTTAAAATTAATAGTTGTTTGATGGTTAAACTGGAAAACTATAGACCGATTTGGAGATCAAATTACACTATGTGACGGCAATTTGTTCTCACATAGCGGAATGTTGTTGTGACCTTATTGTGCCTCAGAAGAGACACCGTTCAGACAAATAGGTAGAAAGTCAGGAAACTGAAAACCCTGGCAAACAGTTAAACTTCCCAAGCTTTGAAAGGTCAGATAGTAGAAACTCCGGATTAAGTGATGATGCTATAGCACTGGGTTGCATTTTTGGCTAATCTGGAAGCTATCATAGCTGGAAAAAGCTAATTATTTAGGCAAGTGCACATTACATCCGTATCAGCCGGCAGCGTAACGCATTACAATACAAAAACCGGACAAGTGCGGGTTGAACTCGCGTAGAATGAGTTCCGTACGGTGAGTATGTTACCCATCTAAAACATTTCATGTAAAATAGGTTGCCAAGTCTTACATAACGCCTTCACAGTTAAAAACAAAAATCAGATCTAATCTACCAAGCCCCTAACTCTACAAGGCTTACATCTTGCTCAAAATGTACGACGACAGACACACCAGTGATCCTATAAGGGTTCCGTGTTTTCATTAGGACGTACGGAACCCTAAAAAGCACGGTGCGACCCGCCTGTAGTGTGCGATCGTATGTTTTATAATAGGATTTATGCATTGCGGTGCAACCTGTGCTTCTCACATCCAACGGGCTCCTGCGGACTTCACAAGGTCGTCGGTCCACCTTGTGGGAGGCCTTCCAACGCTACGTCTTCCGGTCGAAGTGGAGGTGCTTGGGGAGGCCTATGTCCAGCAGTAGACGTCTTTCGGCTGAAATGATGATGATGATGGTGCAGCCTACCCAAATGTGCGTCAGCCTATATACCTCTTTGTCAAATACGTGATTACCTCTCCATGGGTATGAACGTATCCATCAGGGTTAGCAATAGGCAGGATGATCCAGTCGATGTCCTGCACTAGGTCTTGCTCGGTGACGTCAATCACCAGCTTGTGGATAGCGTAGAGGGTGGCTGGCAAGGTGATCCATTCACGAGCGTGGAGTAGAGATTCCATGAAGACTATGGGTTTTCTGGTATCCTGGAGAAGAATTGAAAATTATTCAAATTTTCACTGTAATAAGAAATGCCGTGGGGCTTACATGACCTAAAGCGCGGTCACTGTCGGACTGCATAGAAAAGAAAGAGAAGCGCGATGACACAACACTGGTAATTTATTGCAAAATATGAAGCAATTATTTAATTACAAAAAATCTATTGTTTGGACGAAAAATTAAAACACTAGTATTTTAGTATGTTGCTTGTAGAATAATCTGACAAAAAATCAGAATGATTTTATGTATGGTTTTTATTGTAAAAAGAAAGTTTTTAGAGGTGACTCATGATTTTTTTTATCGTATCAAGTTAGTTGTATTATATTTTTAACACACTATCTGTCTACCATATAACCTGAAGAATATCATATATTTTGCTGATTTTGTTTACCGTAGTCGATCATAATATACTTTTATTGTTTCTAAAACTTGCGTTTTTTTGCGTTTAGGTCCTGTAAGCCCCTTAATGTTGTCATGTTATGTTTGAATATCGTCTCGCCCATCGTTTTAGCCGACTTCAAAAAAGGAAGAGGTACTTATTATTCTTCGATTTATTGTTTGATACTTATTTCTCCATTTGTTACCGATCGTATTAGGAATCGAATTGCGTCAGAGTGACATTTATTATTGCTTGGTAATCTCTATTAAATCCGGTATTTGCTTACTATTTAATCTAGTCTTAAAAGATAAACCAAGAACATACATTTTTAAGCCGGTGATATGGCCTATGATGAAATTAATCATAGATACCCGTGAAATTAATCAATCAATTTTATCTTTTAATGTTAATTAAGATACGATATCATCATTATGGATATTAAGTTTTGTTTGTGTTTTATGTTGTTCTTGATGAATCGTTAGATGCAGTGTTAGGGCGATCTGCAAGGTTTGCTGCGATTACTCTAGGGATGGAAGCTTATTCTTCCCCCCTCTATTTTTATTATAAGGGGCTTGCAGGACCTTAACACAAAAAACGCAAGTTTTAGAAACAATAAAAGTATATGATCGACTACAGTAAACAAAATCAGAAAAATATATGATATTCTTCAGGATATATGCCAGATGTTGAAAACATAATACAAGTAATTTGATACAATAGAAAAAAATCATGAAGATACCTCTAAAAACTTTCTTTTTACAATAAAAACCATACTAATAATATACATACAATCATTATGATTGTTTTTCAGATTATTATACAAGCAACATACTAAAACAGATACGGTTTTTGTAAATAGATAAAATTTGCTTCATTTATGCAATAAATTACCAGCGTTGTGACATCGCGCTTCTCTTTCTTTTCTATGCAGTCCGACAAATACCGCGCTTTAGGTCATGTAGTCGCCTTCATGGTTCCTTACCTCAAAGTTGGTGCTGGATATTTTGATGTACTTAATGTCTCTGCCTTCGAAACTCTTGCCAGCGTTGACAAGCGTCACGGTGTCAGGGTACGCTTCCGCTAGCATGTCTAGGAAGCTGTCCACCTGAAAAATACAAACGCATTTTCAGCCTATAACGTAGGGCTAAGGAAGGAACACGGGTGGGTTTTAGTCAGTAAGAGTCTGACACTCCCTTCCGCTCCACCCAGAGCGGGAGGGGTCATTTGATGATATCCCAACCAGAAAAAAAAATCCTACAAGGTTCCCACTACTGGAACACAAGCCTCTTCTATATGAGAGCGAGCCATAATACACCATGCGAGCCACTAGGCTCAAATGGTGGATTATGGCATTACAGTGGGTTGGTGGAGCAGTGGTGATGAAATAAATTAGACAAAGTAAAGACGCAGGCAGTTGAAGCCGGTACCGCATAGCCACCAAAAAGATATATGATAAAGATTTTTAGTCATTTTATTCGGAATTGGTTTTTAATATTATTTCTGTAAGTGTAAGTGGAGTCCTCAAAATTACAACAAAACTTAAGACTAATTGCCTCTCTGTCACCTGTTCACAGTATTTGAAACTGACCTGGTCGTATGTGTAGATCTGGTCGAAGGGAAGGGAGTCCAATCTAGAAGCGTTGCTCTTCTTAAATGCTGATGCCGCAGAATGGAGCTTGTCTTCCAAATCAAGGAGTCTGGAAAAGGTATTAATAATAATAATAATAATAACTTCATTTATTCTCTCTTCACAAAGCTGACTTAAAGTTAAAGGTACAAATAAAATGTCTCAGCTGTATTCCACCTTTGTGAGAGACTGGTGCCTGATATAGGTTTTTTGGAAAAACCTGTGTTACAGGTCACCAGGCCCCTTCCACGGCTAGAATTAGCTTTTATAGAGGTACCGTGTAAGAGTCGAATTTAAAAATATGCATAAGAAAAGCAGAAATCAAGCAAGTGTTAAACAATATGCATAACACAAATAAAAGATGAAGTAATAAACTAAATAACAATTATAAAATACCTACCTATAATTCTGCAGAAGTTGTTGAATCGAGTTGTGAGATGGTGTGTGAGTGAGTGTTCAACTTGTGTGAAGTGTTAGACAAGTAGGAGACGAATGTGAGTAATTCAGATGTGCAGTGTGTGAGTGAAGGTGACTTTTGTGGAGTGAGTGCAACGAGAGTTGTTTTTCAAGAAGGCGAGGAACAGCTATGTTTGTGTGGGGTTGATCAAATTTAGTTTTATTATTGTCAAAGAAACATGAATTCATTTACAGCTTAACTTGAAATAGAAGATTGCCACAGAGTAAACGGGAAAGAGGTTTCCTCGATGGTGATAAATGTACAGACGCCAGCATATCAAGCTACCCGAAACTGTCAACTTTTCCCAATCAATTTTGAGCCTTATGCTTTAGCGATAAACTTGAAAATTTGTGTTTTGTGTTTGTGTTGTTTGTTTTGTTGAAGTTGTTATTTATTTTCATTTTTTTTTTTTTTTTTATTTTTTTTTTTTTTGCTGGCGTCTAGCTTGGTTAGTAAGTCAAAATATCCACCACTATGCTACCGGCGGGGTAATTTCACAGTAACACACTAACACTAGGAATGGCTTTCATTTTGACAGCTCAACAACATTCATTGCGTTATTTACGCTGTTGAGCAGACAAATTTTTCGAACTTAAGGAGCAATGGATTAGCAATATCCTTCAATATGATTTAGATTGTGATTGATAGTGGGTTACGCAATTAGGGTTCTGGTTGGTGTTTGGTTGCTTGGTTTTTATCATTACAAGAACAACTATTTTGTTAATAACTTGGGACGATACGAGGGAGAAGGTTCTTCTAAAGTCTGTAACTTACTCCTTAATATTATCAGTTTCAACTTTGAACTCTACACCAGCAGCTTTGAGTTCATTTTGGAACAGCACCTTCTTCTCCTTAGGCACAAGGACCTGCCCATCGCGTCCAGGCAGTGCATGAGACCAGACGTCTAGGTCTAAGCCATGGCTGAGGTGGTTGACCAGCTCAATTTGGTCTGTAGACTTCACTGAGACTTTGTATAAGCCGTATCTGTAAGAAAAGTCATCTTATAATGGTGTGCATTTAACATTTTATGGATTTAAAAAAATGCTAATTATGGTGGCTAACATAAGAAACCTACCTATCCTGTATAGTATTTAGAATTCATAGGTTCTCAACGTGGGCGATAAAGCCCCCTTGTGGGCGTTTGAGGACTTTCAGGGGGGCAGTAGAAGACTCAGAGGAAATGATATAACCTATCTTACGACTATATAATAAAAGCCATTTATTCAGACCATTTGAAACTTATGCTAGTACATACAATAAAATTATTAATAAACTGTTGTAAATAAGTATAGCTAAAAATAAAGACAAAAAAAAATAATTCTATTATTGACACCGGCTGACTTCGTCTGTGTGCCCATTGGCCTCCTCCATTTCCTTCCACTTTTCCCTATCGACTGCTATTCGGGTCCATAATTTTCCTGCTGTGGTTTCCAGCTCGTCGGACCAGCGTTTTCTCTGCCTTCCTCTGTGTCGTTTACCATTTCTCGGGTACCAGACTGTTACCCTTTTGCTCCATTTGTCTGTACCTCTGAGGGTGTGACCAGCCCACTTCCATTTTAATTTTCTGACTTTCCGTGTGACGTCAGTCACCACGACTATATTATTATAATAATACACGTTTACATTATAATCGTGGCAATAGCTGTTTCAGATTCGCGACAGATGGTAAGTAAAAAAAAATGGGGGGCTCCTGAAAAAAATATATTCTCAAAGAGGGTAAAATAAGGTTGAGAACCTATGGTTTAGATCATCAAAATTATACCTTGCTGGAATCGAAAGCACAGCGCAAAAGCCACTGCGCAAATGGAGAAGCAGAAATACATTGATTTCAGGGAGAGAGTAGATGCCTAACCTTCAAGGTTAGGAGTTTAGAGATTGGGTTTTATGTGTGTGCCCTAACACAATATTAAGATGTCTCATTACCCGTGGCTAAATAATAACAGCCGCACAGGTCGATCGGTCAGGTTAAGCTACGCTTGCCGCGGTTGGTCTGTGGATGAATGACCATCTTTACATGCCTCGGAAAGCACGTTAAGCCGGGACCTGACAGTCGTTACGGGTAGTCAGAAGCCCGAAAGTCTGACAACCAGTCTTACTAAGGGGTATCGTATTACCCAGTTACTGGGTTGTGGAGGTCAGATAGGCAGTCGCTCCATGTAAAATACTGGTAAGCTGCATCCAGTTAGATTGGAAGCCAACCCTAACATAGTTGGAAAAAGGCTAGGCAGATGATGTGCCTGTAATATTAGCAGCAGACACTTCGTGACCAAAAATAGAAGAAGTGTTAATAAGGTGGTAGTACTATCTCATGAGAGTGGTGGCCCAGAGGTAACGGCCACGACTTACGAGATGTAGGTCGTGGGTTCACACCCAGGCAGGCGCTATTCTTTATTATGTAAATAATTTCATCACCACTCCTTCAAAAACGGTGAAGGAAAACATCGTGAGGAAACGGGCATGTCTTAGCTTAGAACCAAAAATTTTACATCTGCCATCTTAAACTTGGCCTTGTGGATAACAGCCCACTCCCTCTCGAAGGGAGGAGGCCTGTGTCCCAGCAGTGGGAACATTATAGGCTGATTTTGCTACTACTACTTTTCTATTTTTGAGCCTTTTTGCAAAAAGGTTCTATGTTGTTAATTTATTTCTGATCTACAAGAAAACCTTTAAAACATCCTTACCCATCATAGATCTCGTGTTTGGCCAAAGCCAAGCCAATAAAAACGAACAAACCGACTAGCCTCAACATGGCTACTACACAAACTGCCCACAAAATTAAACAATACGATATTATCTTAATCAGTTCTCAAATAATTATCAATATCGATCCATCATTGCGAAAGGTTGATAAGCATGATAATAATTAATTAACAATAATAATAGTGAGTCTTTGACCAGTGCGTGTTGCCAGTGATGACTTATGGCACTGAAACGTGGTCGCTCACTATGGGCCTTATAAGAAGGCTAAACGTCACCCAAAGGGCAATGGAGAGGGCTATGCTTGGAGTTTCCCTGCGTGATCGAATCAGGAATGAGGAGATCCGCAGGAGAACCAAGGTAACCGACATAGCCCGAAGAATTGCCAAACTTAAGTGGCAGTGGGCAGGGCACATTGCTCGCAGAACAGATGGGCGATGACCGAAAGGTTCTGGAGTGGCGACCGCGTACCGGAAGACGGAGCGTTGGAAGGCCTCTCATAAGGTGGTCCGACGGCCTTGTGAAGGCCGCAGGAACCCGTTGGATGCGAGAAGCGCAGAACCGGTCCAGAAGTGGAGGTGCTCGGGGGAGCCCTCTGTCCAGCAGTGGACGTCTTTCGGCTGAAATGATGATGAGAATAAGTAACTGAATCGATTCCAATAATTTTTACCCCATGTTATATTTTGTCCCAAAAATATTTAAAAAAGGTTAAAAGTTGGACACCGAGCGACACTAAGTAGGTTATCCAATCGCCGCGCCAAACAGTTAGGTACCTAGGTATCAATGAGCGCAAGACGGCGCGGCTCGAGCGGCGCGGGTGAGCATGTTTTTGTACGGACAAACAGTGATTTGTGATTTTTCATGATAGAGTTTTCGAATTTTAATGATACAGTTTACATAGATTCTTTGCTTTTATATACTAGACATGTGTTTCGGGTTTCGCATATACTAAAAATAATTTTGTATATAATATCTAGCAGAGGAACATTTGGAAATTCATACATTATTTAACGGGAATTGCAATTTTTAGTTGAAAGATCTTTCATAGGACTTTCCTGCAGTTTCCATCTGCCTTTTTATCAAAAACGTTTGCAATTAATTATCTGATAAGTTATCAAAATGTGAGAGATTATTTTACGTATCTGTTTATTGTTAACTTATCAGGCTATCAACCGAATAAACTATGAAATAAAATCAAAGTACCTACTTATATATAAGGGCTAATTTTTCAATAGTCAGATAACTTTTATCTGAGGAATAAATATTCCTGTTTGACAGTTTTTATGGTTGATGCACAAACCTACTTACAGAAATAAATAATTTATCATTTATAAAGAACTTGATACCTTCAAAAATACTTGGTATTTATTCATTTTAAATGTCAAACCTCACAAAACACCCTGAACCTACATTCACAGGATGCAACATTTAATTAAATAGTACAAAATAATCGCATCGCAGAATGCAAACTGACAACGTAATTAAAAACTTATCATTCCGCGTGTTAAATAACGTTGCAAAACAGCTTGAGCTAACAGTAGCAAGAATTTATTTTATATACGAGTATTATAACAAAATTTATTTTTATTTCTGTAGATTAATTAATTTTATGAAATGTTGCATGGCCGTACTAAGGGTACCGTAATGTTTCCCACATTTAAGCTAAGGTTTTCTAAGACTGCGATGAACTCCACATAGCGTCCGCAATTTACGGTCGAATAACGTTACTGAAATGTTAATTATGAAAGTAAGTTGTTGTTTCGCTAGAGGGCGTATTTTGACACCGTATAGTCAACTTCGATGCCCATATTTTTATGACAAACGTTACTGCTGCGTGAGCAGTGGTGTCTCTGTGGTAACGGCCGCGACTAACAAATTGTAGTTCGTAGGTTCGAACCCAGGCAGGCGCTTTACTTTGTGTAAATTATTTCATCATCACTGCTCTCAAAATGGTGAAGGAAAACATCGTGAGGAAACGTGTCTGAGAACAAAAAAAAAACGGGCAAAAGCGAGTAGGACTCGCGCACCGAGGGTTCCGTACCATCATATGTTTTTAAATTTTTACCGGCGAGCTTCTTACTAGATCTCGTTCAAACCAATTTTCGGCGGAAGTTTAGATGGTAATGTATATCATATATTTTTTTTAGTTTTATCATTCTCTTATTTTAGAAGTTACGGGGGGGGACACACATTTACCACTTTGGAAGTGTCTCTCGCGCAAACTGTTCAGTTAAGAAAAAAATTATATTAGAAACCTCAATATCATTTTTGAAGACCTATCCATAGATACCCCACACGTATGGGTTTGATGAAAATTTTTTTTGAGTTTCAGTTCTAAGTATGAAGAACCCCCAAAATGTATTGTTTTTTTTTCTATTTTTGTGTGAAAATCTTAATGCGGTTCACAGAATAGGTACATCTACTTACCAAGTTTCAACAGTATAGTTCTTATAGTTTCGGAAAAAAGTGGCTGTGACATACGGACGGACAGACAGACAGACGTGACGAATCCATAAGGGTTCCGTTTTTTTACGGCCCACTCCCCTTCACCGAGAGTAGGCCTGTGTCTCAGCAGTGGGAACATTATAGGCTGACTATGCACTGCTGCTGATATGGTGACGGCCTGCGACCAGCGCTGTAGAAGGAAACCAAAGCTTCACCCCGTGGCCACGAGCTACGAGTACACGCTCAAAATGGCGTTTTACGACTGCGACTGTGGAGAACACAAATAAAAGCAGATAGATGTTTAGAGCACGCGACTAAAAGCCTTACTACACTACGCGATATTTAGGGACCCTTTCCCTAAATCGGGATGATGTAATAAGAAAAAAAAACCGGTTTCCGTACAAAATTTGTAAATATGTAACTACAATTTTACGGATTTTTTCCTTTACTTGTGCTACATGACATTGCTTCTTGCCAAAACGGGAAGTACCCTGTATGTTTTGATTCCCTTGCGAGTGTCAAAATATACGGCATTATAAACGGAACATAAACGCGCCCGTACCTTTGATGGCGTTGACTTAGAAGTTTGATTTTTTCGCTGCTTCAAGGGATTGCTGGGATTGATTTTAATATTAATTTCAACGTGATAACTCCACGCGTTCCTGAGAAAAAGGGTCTTGACAGGCGGACAACGAAGTGATCTTATAAGGGTTCCATTTTTATTATTTATTTTCAATTTTCCGCGACGAGAGAACTTATGGAAGGAAATCCCAGCAGCCTATTTGTGAGTCGTGTGAAATTCTAAAAAAATCGAAATTAAATAAAATAAAATAAAAATACCTACATTTTATTTTAGAAATATTTTTTATAAAATATAATTTTATTATATTTCGATACGATACAATAATTATTTCTGCAGAAATAATTATTGTATCGTTGGTGTCTGCACTAATGAAGAAATCATTATACTTATCACAAACACCCAGAGCCTTCTAAACTAGGTGACATTAAAAATTGTATAAAATGTAAATAATAATATAAATTTAATTTAATTCTGTAGAGGATGTTGTCACCGTTTCCGGCACAAAGAAGTAGTTGTTGACTTGACGAAGGATTTATTGTTTCACAACGTAGGTATATAAAATATATACCGCCGTCATCTAAAACTGTCGCCAGAGCTGAGTCCCCTGTGTGTCGTACTCTAAGGATGCTTAATGCCCTCCTGGCCACCAATCCTGAATGTGATCTGTTTGCCGATGAATGGAGTAGAATTATGCGGGTATGTCTGATGTTTTGTGAGAAGAAGTATGCTAGGGTGTCCTCTATTATATGTTAGTAGTTGAAATTTTATATCTACCATACCAGTTTTTTTTTTATGTTAGTTAATGTAATTGGTGTTACCGTTTTAATTAACAATAAACAATTACGTATGCAATTACGTATAGGACGAATCCACGCAGCCTTTTCCCAGAAGGGACGAAGAAGGGGGATAAGGTGTCCTTTAAACCAAAAAGATGGCAGTATTATGTCATAGGTTTAGGCTAAAGGCTAACTTAACTTACTAGCGGAGTCCCGTGCAATTATTCCAAGTAGGACGTAACTCACAGATGCACCACTAGTTCAGTTTTCCCAAAAAAATAAAATATACTAGCGGAGGTCATTAACCCTCGCAGACTCTTAACACCGCGATTCAGAAACGTGACGTAATGAGTTAGCGCCATCTAGCGTCGAGTAGCGGCATGTTGTAGTGTCTCTCTTATATGATAGGTGGCGTTGGTGGGTTAAAAGAAGGTTTGCTACAATTCTAAATAGGAAAATATGTAAATAGGATATCGGAATATTTAAAAAAAATAAGCGAGATGCAATTTTTTTTATCTGATTACCGCTACAAAGAAATAGCAAAACATATTCAAGAAACAAATAACTACAAATTCTTTCTTTTAATGCCATTTCATGCTGCAGACTTGTTAGTCTGCAGCTATTGTTTCTTCGGGTATTATTAACTTGTATTATTAAATAATTACCTCATAATACCAAGGAAATAATACTTCCGTTGGCGCAAATTACATTTTAATAAGTCTCAACTGGGAAATACCGCTGTTGCGGTTTTAGTATTTAAGGCAAAGGCTACACCGAGCACCTTCTGGTTGTTAATTTTCTAAGACTGTTACGGTGATATATTAAAAAAAATCTGGTTTTTCTATTTCGTGTAACTTGTTAAGTATGTGGAATAGGGATGTAACATTTTGGTATATGTTCTTTGACTCTTTAATCTAGTATCATGTAAAAGGAATACACGATTCTATGATTTTTTTTCGAAAGGTACAAAAAAATCGCAAAGTTATATCTATTTTTTTACTTCTTTCGACATCACGGCGTAACGCAATGGAATTTATTTATTTATTTACTTTAAAATATAGAGAATGTGGAAATATCAAAGTTTACTCGAAGTGGTTTTATTTTGTTAAAGAAGGAATAAATTCGTTTCGGCACATACGTCGTTTTATTCCGACCGCACGCACATTATAGCGATCACTGTACTTTTGTTTCAAAAGTAATTGCATCACTTTCGCTCGCTTAGTAGGTTTTCGAGGATTACAGATTTTCGAGGTAGAGGTTGATTACAGCCTATGGCAAGCTCTTTACTTTCTGAATAAAATTTCACTGCCCTCAAACCACCACCACTGCTCTCAAAACGGTGAAGGAAAACATTGTGAGGAAACTGGCATGTCCTAGAAACAAAAAGTTGCCCGCCAGACACAACACCCGTCTGGTCGGAGGATCCTCCCTTTTCTATGGAAGATGAGCGAACTTTACACCCTGTTCCTCATACCTCTATAACGGCATTCAACCAGTTAAAGACAAAGTTGACAATATTTCATGCATGTTATTTCACAAAACTCAGCAAACCTGCTTGGCAAAGTAATAAGTAAAATAATTAATGGTAGTACTTCTCCGTATGAACCCTTTCAAGAGAAGACGCTAGGCTAAAACTGTGTTTGTCATCTCAAACTTTTACCAACGGCAACTTTGTCATCCTAGAGGCAAAGTTGAAACGTCTCATGATCCTGTAACTTCACCTACCCTATTCCAAACCAGAATATGTGCAACAATGCTGGTGTGATGCCCTATGATTCTTTCCCCTCCCTTTTTAGGATGCCGTACTCAAAGGGTGGCATGCCAACGAGACCCTATTAATAAGTCTCCGCTGTCCGGCTGACCGTCTGTCTGTCTATCAGCGGGCTGTATCTCGTGAACCGTAATAGGTAGACAGTTGTCATTTTCAAAAAGTATGTATTTTTATTGCCGCCTTAACAACAAATATACAAGAACAATATATAATAATAAAATAAAGTTATAAATTAAAGGGGGTCTAACCCTTTAATTTTTATTTTTTCGGCGTTTTTTGCCTTTTGGTATGGAAACCTTCGGGTGCAAGTTCGACCCGCACTTTGGCTCGCTTTTTTATATTTTTGTAGATATTATTATTATTTAAGACTCCTGACGTTCAAATTGAAACAATGCTGGTTCACTCTTTAGGACTTTAAATCCGTGCAAAATCTTAGTAAAAACATTTTTTTTAAGTGAACTTTATCATCACTTCATATTTGTTTTGAACGAATGTGAACCTAGCCTTATATGTACATTGCTAATCCATTTCCTACAAATTATGTACAACCGTGAAAAGTATACATCAAGATAGAACAAGTAATTTAAATTCAAAGTGCTACATACAATAATTTGATGTATAGTCAAAGTCAAAGTTTCATTATTTGTAACACCACATGCATAGTATGTGCACATGTATAGTCCACCTTGCAATTGCTTTACCACTTTGACAACAATTCTCAGTTTTAAATTTTAGTAATGTTGAAACTATCTGACTGTCACATAGGGACTGTAGTGCCTCGGGCATGTTTGCCGAAGCTGGCGTCGACTGCTTCTATGCAACGATGCGTAAGCGGAGCGCGTCTCAGATGCGCAGGGTGCGCGGCAGTCCCAACAGCGTGCTGATGATGATAGCGGACAGGCTCGACTGTCCATATATAAATGATAAATGATTTATTTTCTGTAAGTAGGTTTGTACAAACACTTTTACACGTCAATCATTTTTTTTTTAAACTAGATGTTGTCGGCGTTTCCTATCTGACTATTCTGAGAAAAATGGCCGAAACAAACTCAGAAGTCACAGTGTCTTTTAAAGTCCAGATAAAATCTTGGTCAGATCGTGTGAAGACCATGTAGATGGGTTTCTGAAATGGTCTTTTGAGGAAAGAACCACACAGATTGAGCGGACCTGTCCAATCAGTGCACGGATTTGTCAAAAATCGTGCAGCTCAACTCAGAACACGAATAAGTATACAACGCTGCAGTGACTTGCACGTCACCTACAGTCTTCGATCACTAATGTACGTGTTGATAGTGCGGTGGTTATTGTTATGCTTTGTATTGTAATGTTATGTTAATGTATTTTATTTGTGTCTGTAATGTATTAAATATTGTGTATGAGTCATGTTACTTGAGTGAATAAATTAATAATAAAAATAATAGACAAAAAGACCTTGTCGTTTTGAAGTGCAAGTGACACTTTAGGGTAGTAAAGCTGTTACGAGGTCGAGTAAACCTAGGTGACTGTATTTTGCTAATGTCTTAAGAAATCCGTTTACACTGTAACTCAGATAACACTTAGCGACGTTTTAGTGGCTCCTTTATAATGTTGTTTTTATAATACTACTAGCAGCGCCCCACGGTTATAACCGCATAAGTGTCGATCCCGGGGGAATATCGGGATAAAAACTATCATATGTCCTTCACCGGGATGCAATCTATCTCTCTGCCAAATTTTATCGAAATCCGTTCGGCGGTTTTGGCGTGAAAAGGTAACATACAGACAGACAGACAGAGTTACTTTCGAATTGATAATATTAATAGTATGGATGGATATTGTGAAATGTGTAAATCCAAGCCTATCTAGAATGTCAACGGTAATTATTACTTGTGAAAACTTAATTCAAATTCATATTTTTATCCGGTTCTTCTTATTTTTATGCGGTTCTCTGCCCTTTGGGCGAATATAAAAAAAAACCGGTTCTTTTTGCGTTTACTAGTATAGTCTTGTCTGTGTAAGTTTTGTCTGTTGAGAATAATATATGTTAAGCTATTATTTCTAAATAAACCAACATATTTCTGATCGAAAGCAGTCCCTTATCAGCGACCCACATACTGGTTTGGATAAAACGATTTTTTTAAGATTAGATAAGCTTAGTACAAGAATATCTACTCTTTCTTAAAACTTTAGAGATTAAGAAACGGATCCTTTGAAATCAAACGATGAAAAACAAATGAATAAAACTGATAATCAACTCTTATTTATTTTTTACATAAATGCAAATAAATTATGTGCACTTACAACTAAATTATTTTCAAAAATATTTTTTATTTTCACACGTTATGAAAAATGGTTCCTCGAAGCTCGATAGATGGCGATGGCGTCGAATTAGATCTCACTATGGTTTGCTTCTCGCGGATAACATAAGAGGTGCGGAGTGCGTATTAAGAATTTAACAAACATACATACATACTATATTTTTGATAGAGCAAACCCTGAAGGTGAAAACCAGAAGGATGTCTTTGCTCTTAGACTTCATTTATTTCAAAGATTTTCGTGTATTTTCGGTAAAATAATGTTAATAATTTGACGTACAGCGCCATCTACTGGAATTTAGTGGAACTTTTAAATGTTTTTTTTTTTAATGAATTTCTTAGGATAATAATATTGTTTTCTTCCTATCATATATCATCACGCCTGTAATCTCTGAAGGGTAAGGCAGAGGTGTACCAACCTATAGAAACATCCACATTGTATAATAAGACGTAAGCATTATTTTAGAAGGGCCCGTGGCTCTAAATAAGAACAGCCGCACAGGTCGATCAATCAGGTTAAGCTACGCTTGCCGCGGTTGGTCTTTGGATGGGTGACCATCTTTACATACCGAGACCCCTCCGTGCCTCGGAGAGCACGTTAAGCCGTTGGTCCCGGCTGTCATTTGTGGATCACGATATGTAATGATTTGTGACCCATCTATTAAAAGACCGCGGCAAGCGTAGCTTAACCTTCAATCGACCCGTGCAGCTGTTACTATTTAGCCACGACCCCGAAATAAAAAAAATATATCTTTGACACTGCTTACCTGAACTCTACAATACAACCCAGTTACTGGGTAACACGAACTACGACCGACGACCGACGTAGGCACACGAAGACCCCTTGGTAAGACTGGTTGTCATTCGGGCTTCTAACGACCCGTAACGACTGTCAAAGATCCTCAAATACAGCGGGGACCAACGGTTTAACATGCTCTTCGAGGCACGGAGGGGCCTTGATATACATATAATGGATAGTCACCCATCCACGAACCGACCGCGGCAAGCGTAGGTTATGGGGGGTTTACACGGGTGACTAAAGCCGCACGATTTTTGCCGCGCGGCGTAAATCGACCATCTAAATGGCAATTCGGCTAAGATGCAAGTGACTAAAGCCGCAAGCCCCAAAGTTGGGTAGCATCCGACTTTGGCCGCGCGGCAACCGGCCGCATGCGACTGGTGAGTAAAATCGACCGTGTAAACGATCAGTTGCAGGCGATCGCCCGCCGCATGAAGGTGTTTCGCGCACGCACGTGTATTTATGAAATGACAGAGCCGCATGCGATTTTAGTAACCAGTGTAAATGGGCTAGCGATGCGGCTTGGTGAGGCAATTAGTGAAGCGACTCGCCGCACGGCGAAAATCGACCCGTGTAAACCCCCCATTACACTTCGATCGTCCCATCATAATCGGCCCATAATGTTCCCACTGTTGGGACACAGGCCTCCTCTCGGTGAGAGGGAGTGGGCCCAGTGCGAGTTGCTAGATATCACATGTCTTCGAATTTTTAGTTCTAAGACATGCCAGTTTCCTCACGATGTTTTCCTTCACCGTTTTGAGAGCTGTGGCGAAGAAATAATTTACACAGTGACTGTCTGGGCTAAAACCTACGATCTACAACACCTAAGTCGCGGCCGTTACCAATGCTCACTCGATTGACCCGAGCGACTGTTATAACTTATTTAATTGTTACACAAAGTAAAGCGCCTGTCTGGGTTCGAACCTACGACCTACACTAATTAATTTATCCTACGTTACCTAAAAACATTTGCACAATATAATCCACAAAATAAAATACTTTCATAAGGCTGAATTGCCTGACATTAATTGCCAAATGACGCGTGTAAGCAACTGTATTCAACCACACACTCGCTTTTGAGAATTACTATGCTCGCGGATTAATGGTCTGCTAATGTCTTTATAAGAATGAAAATAGAAATATAACTATGCTATGCTATGTAGGGCGTTAAGAAAAACAACTAAAGTGGTTCATAATGATGAGTACAATGACCTCTTAAGAGGTTGTTAATGTTTTACCAATAACCCTGTACATAATTATATTAGTATAGGTCGACTGTGAAATTGTTTTTGTAATTCTCACTATTACTACACTAGCTTCTGGCCGCGACTTAGTCCGCGTGAAATTTCTTGTTCCCCCGACCCACCCCGTCGCATCGCATCGCCTGCCCACGCTATTACCGTATTCTTTCTGGCTTTTTTTTTTGTTTTTGCTGTGCTCCTAAGTTTTTTTTTTTGTGAATGGCATCTCGCAGTTCAATCTATGAGGTCTGCTTGTGGATGCCTCAATAAATTAAGGCCTTCACTCAAGGCTTAAAAAACCTAAAAACTAAGCGACTACACGCTAAGGGCACCCCCTGTGGGGTAGATACGGACCTCAGCTTAGGGCCTCAGCTTAGGGCGTCGCTGGGAGAAGGCAGCAAGGGACTGGCTGGATCGGTATTATCGACTCCTCAGTGTCTAATGCGGGCCATACACGATCAAGTTCACCGTCAAGTTTGCAGCGATAAGTAGCCATACACCGTCAAGTTTAATGGACGCGGCTTCAAGTCCGCTGCAAACATGACGGTGAACTTGATCGTGTATGGCCCGCATAGAACCTCCTCAAGAATTGGGCTATCAAATGCAAAAAGAGTGGTAGTTCCAGAGATTAGGGCGATCAAACAAACAAAGTCTGCATGCCCGTAAAACCAGTGCAGACACAAGAGAAGAAGAAGAACATAAATATGAAAACACACACAAGTATTATGAAGGTGAACAGGTTAAGCCATTAACGCCAGCGCAACTTGCACAGTTTGAAAGAAAACAATATTCTACGGGAACTTTATGTGGCATGCTGTCACACCGCAGTGTTGCATAAAATTAAATGTATAAACTAACAAACATTTTTTGTATTCGTGGTATCTCCATGAATTAAAAAAAAACTGGCTAAGTGCGGGTCGGACTCTCACACGAAGGATTCCGTACTACAAGGCAAAAACGCCGAAAAAAACACGTTTGTTGTCTGGGATAAATATTTATTTTACTCTGTTTTTAGTGTTTGCTGTTATAGCGGCAACAGAAATACATCATCTGTGAAAATTTCAACTGTCTAGCTTTCAGTCAGTTCATGAGATACAGCCTGGTGACAGTCGGACAGTGGAGTCTTAGTAATAGGGTCCCGTTTTTACACTTTGGGTACGGAACCCTAAAAAAGAACATTGTCACGCACGCGCGTTTCACTACCACAGCGCCGTAATTTTAAAAAATGAAAATAATTATTACAATAAATAATTATATTATTACATTACGTAATGAGAATCGACCACCTTACTACCACCAGGGTGGTAACTCCTTAGTGCCAACCACTACTTAGTGCCACCCCGGTGGCAAGCTCGAAGGTGGCAGATGGGAATAAACGGTTTGTTTGTATTAGATACTCAGCAATTAAACTTTCTATGAATTTACAACACTGTACAACACCCTATGGTTTCAGAACCTTTTATAGAGGATTCAGATCATGGGTGTAGATAATTATGCACTTTCATTTGATAATAGTATCACATGAGTGTTTTAATACCCCTTATTATACAACAGTTGCATAACTATTTTAAATAAAAGACATTATATTACTTACTGCGTACTTTTAGTTAAACCTAGTACGGATATTATTGCATAGTGCGATAAATTAATGATCTATCTTCCTTTTTAGTTAATCGAAGCGCCTTCTAAAAACTACATAGCAAAAAAAAGCAACAGACGCTTCTGTTGCAACATGAATTTCTAAAGGCGCGATCAGTAGCGTGCAATACTTCTCGTTGAACCAGTATCAATGCCTTCAAATGATACAATCGCGTGCACGTTCCGCTGATAACTAACGGTTACTTAAGTGAAAACGAAGCTTATATTTACCGTACGTAGGTATGTTATATATGTGTTTCATCGAAATAAGCCTGTCCCATGCTTCTCGAGATATTTTTAGAGATCAGTGCTGTAGAGATCAGTGTGCTGCCGGTCGATTCTGTAAAAATCTCACCGTGAAAACTTAGGTGAAGTGAGTTTGTTTTTTTTTTTTTCCGATGGATGTTGTCGCCTGAAATTAAATTTGATAAATGAGCTGTTTGTTTTCTATTAATGAAATTACATTTAATTCGAGAACATCTATTGGTTTCTTATTAAACTTCAACTATATCCGACGATCCTGCATACTTGTCTCTTTTGTTGCCTGTACATAACCAGCCTATAATGTTCCCACTGCTGGGACAAAGGCCACTTCTCTGTGAGAGGGAGTGGGCCGTAATCCACCACGTGGACCCAGTACGGGTTGACAGATGTCACACGTCTTCGAATTTTTAGTTCTAGGACGACATACTGGTTTTCTCACGACATTTTCATCCACCGTTTTAAGAGCAGTGGTGATGATATTCATAAAGTAAGTAATTTACCAACTGCTCACATAACACTTAACAACTGACCCGTATATTCATAATCGTTGCGTAAAGTAGTGATTAGCGACTGTTTGCCATACATTTTTAACGTTTGAACATCACTAACTTTAATCATCGTTTAAAAATGAACCCTAAAACTTTTATTTCCATACTAGCTGCGCCCCGCGGTTTCACACGCGTAAATGCCGATCCCGTGGGAATATCGGGATAAAAAGTAGCCTACATGTTAATCCAGGGTGTCAGCTACCTCCATATAAAATTTTATCAGAATTGTTCCAGCCGTTTGAGCGTGAAGAAGTAACAAACATATAAACACACACACACATTCACAAACTTTCGCCTTTATAATTTAGTGTGATACTCATAAATATCAAAACTACAAAGAACTACCTACGGTGTAACACCATTTAAGCTTCGCCAAGTTCAAACGACATATTCATATTAAAATTTATGACGGAACTTTAAATAGTTACGGCCAACGATGCAATATAAGTTTCATTGTTCCACTTACCAACTTGTCGGTTAATGGCTGCCTGTATTATGCTGTAAATATTACAAGAAGGATGGCGCGGGTCGGCCATCTTTCTTTTTCGTTTGGCGCCAAAAGTTGGAGCTTGTAATTTCGTGTTATTTGTTTAAACTTTTATGGAAAGAGGTTTGAGAATATTTTGAGTTTTTTACCGACTTCAAAAAAAATATACAAGGTTATCAATTCGACACTTATGTATGTAATACTATTTATTAGTTCTTTTGGAACGAACACAAATAGCGAGTGAGAGCTAGTAGCAAAAAGATTAACAGTTTTTGGTCTAGGTTTCGCCAAGTAACAAAGCTTGCAGAGTAAGCAAACTGAAGTGGCAGCAGTGCCGGATTAAGCCAGCGCGGGCTTTGTAGCAAATTTTACCTAGGGGTAAATATTTATTTATTTATTTATTTTAGTACATGGAGGACTTACAGCTAGTAAAAACAAACAAAAAAGCAAATCATAGTCACCCGAAAGCCAATTACAAATCCTCACGTATAGACTTAAAATAATAATTTATGGTGTGAGCACAAAAACAAAAAATAAACACATCGCCTAAATTAAAGCTAAGAAGCAATTTAAATACTTAGTTTGCAATTATATGCCCAAAATAATAGAGAAAATAATATAATAACAACATCAAATAATATAACCTACCGCTACTTGAAAAATTTGAGGCTTAAACACCTTCTAAATATGGTAGAACTTAATTTGTTCAAGGTTCTAAGGTCAGTTTTAGCTGTGTAGTGATTTTACATTAGTCAAATCAATGTCTCTTAACAAATACGTTATTTTCTGTTTCATGTCAGTTGAAGATTGAAGTAATTGAGCCAAATTACTTTCTTCAAACAATGCTCAGTATAGTAGGTACTTTTTTAAAAACCTACGTAACTTGCAAGTTCTGAGAGAACCTTGTATCTATGCAAGAGCGAACGAAGTGATTTCAAAAATTTTTAGATTCTCATCTCGGAGAGCTCAGGGTTTTTTTGACCATTCTTCCCTAATATTTTAATAAACCTAATGCATGACTTCTTTTTTGTACGTACAAGCGCGGGGCCCCCACAGCGCGGGGCCTATAGCATTAGCTACACCTGCTACGTGGCTAATCCGGCACTGGCAGTGAGCTGGCCATGTTTGTCGATGCTGTTTGTGGTAGTGCGCAATGTAACACACACAAAACAATGTGCAGTGCATGCAACAGTACAAGGAGGTACCTTTTTAAACTTGTGTTATAACGTTAAAAAAAAATAGCGTCAGGAAAAGTTGAAATTTTGACCTTCAATATCTCCGTAACCACAAGGTTCCCAAATATGGTCCAGTACAAAAAAAAAATATCGCAATGACGGAAGTGATTCTCGGCTTCGTGTTTGTAATTTAATGCTCATAGTAGCTGCCTCTTGGAGGCCTCGGTAGCAGTAGCAGATGTTATAAGTTTTACTTACCAGGAAGTTTCCACACAGATTAATACTGCTAAAAAAACAGTCATTACTGTGCAAAAACATCACATTACTCCTTCTTTAATAAGAGCAGTAACTGCAGAAGCCGTGAACCGTATTCGACATGCAGCTAAAAAGCAAAAACCCAGTACTTACTGTAAAGTGTAAACCTAGGAACCACAAATGGAATCCTGGTCCATATTTTAAAAAGTCCGAAAACTACTCCGTTGTGTGCGCTACGAATAGTATTTCGTTTAGAATTCAGCTCTTAAAGAAATTCTTGTATCTCCACTAATGTGCTGGGTTAAGGTGTGAGCGAGAGCGAGTTATACACGGTCAAATTAAATTAGCTAGGGAAACTTTGCACATGTGATGGGTGGTTTCTATGAATAAAGTTTCCGGCAAGAAGTGCTATCTATGAACAGAGATCTCTGTCAACAGTGCTTCTTATGAACCGAGATATCTACGAACAATGTTTTCTATCAACAAAGTTTTCGGCGAAACGTGCTGTCTAGGAATAGAGATTTCTATTAGCCATGCTTTCTGTATGTAGTCGTATCGTACAAGCGTGTTTCTATCTTAAGTTCCACACTCATTTTTTTTACATTTTTCATCAAAAGTCGAAAACTATGCGGCCTAAAAAAAGAAAAAATGTTTGAGAATGAGCAAACTGCGCTCTTTCATATGATACCCCACATGCCCTAGTAGCCCCACTTTGAATTTTTCAGACCCCCTTTTTGTCCCTGTTGCAAAAAATATACATATATTTTTATTTCTTTCTTATTTGCAAAATAGTTGGGCAAACGTCATCTAAAACTATTCCAAATTTCAAGTTGATAGCATTAGTAGTTCTTGAGATATCCAGCTGTGACAGACAGACAGACAGACAGACTTAGTCTCACCATAAGGGTTCCGTTTTTACCATTTTGGTACGGAACCCTAAAAAGAAGAAACAATCCAAAATGTAAGACCTGGCAGTTAAGAGATGACCAGTCACAACCGGGTTACTCCCGTTTGGGAACGCTCCCGTTTGGTAACGCTACACACACTTACATATAGCGGTGTATCGCATGCACCAGGTACAGTCAGTATGTTAAGTTTAACTTTTAAGGAATGTATATATTTGTTTGAAATTAAATAAGTAATTTAAGATTTTTGTAGTGTATACCCATTTATTATGCTTTAGAGCACGATGGCGCCCGTTCACGAACATGACGCGTGGATCAGCACCATCCAGCTCAACCATTTTGTAAACCGTACCGTGACTTATAACTTAAAGTCTGTGAAAACTGCCTCCACGTAAGTTATGTCGTTAGAGTCATCAAAATAACTAATGTCTCCCATAAATCGCTTAGAATTCAAGGCTTGCACACTTCCCACCCTAACTCAAGTCAGCGACAGGAAGTGAGTGTTGGAAAAATGGCCGCGTTTCCGGCACCGTAATGGCAGCATGTTCACTACTTGGGCGGGCCCGGGAATTGGTTATACTCCCGTCTTACCTTTACTATGTTTAGTTGGGGTATGTGAGGGGCCCGTGGCACAATAATGCCGCACAGGTCGATCGATCAGGTTAAGCTACGCTTGCCGCGGTAGGTCTGTGGATGGGTGACCATCTTTACATACCGAGACCCTCGCCTCGGAAAGCACGTTAAGCTGTTGGTCCCGGCTGTCATTCGTGGATCTTTGACAGTCGTTACGGATCGTCAGAAGCCGGAAAATCAGCCAGTCTTACCAAGGGGGTATTATCACAGATATTGTTATTGGATTTGGATTGGATTGATTGGTATTTTAGCACAGACAAAAAAAACATAACTGAAAAATCCTTCACCAATGGGATTTGATACGATTAACATATGAGTTAACTGTCCATTATGATTCATAATGTTATCCTTTTATGATTCTGCCAAAGTGGCCTTTTTAGGGCCCCAGGTCGGGCAATTATTATTGTGTTTTCTTTCGGTAACTCTTAGTAGCAGCCAAGATTTTGTATTCAATAAAATATTTTTCCTCAAAACATACTATGAAACTATATTTTTCTGAGGATAGTGAGAAACTAAAGAAAACTACGTACTAAAATAGTTACATGAATCTATACTGTTCCAGTATAAGCTGACTTATCATTGTACGAAAAAACCTGTTCAATGCGAGATCACGCTTACTGGTAAGCATGTCGTTGTGTGTTCCTCTCATGACCTACTAAGGCATCCAAAACAGCGTTGCAATTGAAATCTGCTTTTAATAAAGAACTTTCTTATAACACTACTGAGTGCAAATAAATACTTTTATTTTATTAATTTATTTTATTTTAATCTATTCGGGAAGCTTACAGCTAATATAAACAGTGTTCTTAAACAATATGTATTTT
The DNA here is from genome assembly GCA_951800025.1 of Oligia strigilis. NCBI lineage: Eukaryota > Metazoa > Arthropoda > Insecta > Lepidoptera > Noctuidae > Oligia > Oligia strigilis. The sequence continues at coordinate 4,569,278 of OX637556.1, forward strand.
GAAGACCATTTACAAGTTTCCACTGATAAATACTTGAAACAAAAAATGTAAAAAAAATATATAAAAAAAAAATTGTTAATCTAAAAATAACAAAATTAACTTAACTAAAACTATACAGAAACTAAGACATAGCGTCGAAAAATTCATCCGCATCGCTGAAGGCATCGCTGTCGACTGGTAATGTTGGGTACATTAGAGACTGGCGGCATTACTATGTTGTATGGCGATGCTTAGCCTCTGGTCAAGGTAAAAGCCAGCCCTTGGGTCACGGGAAGTATCAACCAGCCGTTTCTAAATTTCTTTAAAAAGACCATGAGCACTTGGACCCCACGGCCCGAATAATTATTGTTAATTAGGTAATCTCCTGACATTTATTATCTCAACTTGTAAGCATACTCTTTTTAATTTTGGCCACACAAAGCATAAAAAGTTGTTTGAAAAACACACAAGAATGACAATATCATCCATACAGTTTGCATTTTTTCTCCACTTTAATTAGGACCCCTTTTGCACACAAACGAATAACTTGGCTCACGAAATGAAGAGACTGGTGAACTGTGACGTCACAGAATAGTTTATGCGTCTTTTAGAATTGTTTGACATCATAGTTTGAATAGAGCAGTGGTAGCCCAGTGGCGACTTACGAGTTGTAGGTCGTAGGTTCGAACCCAGACAGGCACTTTACTTTGTGTAAATTATTTCATCATCACTGCTCTCAAAAACGGTGAAAGAAAACATCGTGAGTAAACCGTCATGTTCCAGAATCAAACATTCGAACAGTCATGTGACATCTACCAACCCGCAATAGGCTCACAAACTACTTAGCTTATTAGTTACTAGCTTCTGCCCGCGACTTAGTCCGCGAGAAATATCTTATTCCCCCGATCCGACTCGTTGCATCACATCTACTGCCCCTGCCCTGCTTCTAAGGGTCTCAGCGTGATGTTAAGAAGCTAACGTAACGTTAAAAAGTAACTAAGCCAGGGCACCCCGACCAAATAGGTTAGGTTACGTTAGAACTGTGATCAACCGCATACGAGCCGAGAGAGCGAAGCGAGACGAGCACTACTTCCAAAGGCCAGAAAATCAGCTGTTCCCTACATTTTGACGAGTATAAACGAACGAACATAAATGTAGGGAACAGCTGTTTTTTTTTTTTCGCGATTTGAGGTTTGGACCCATAGTAAAAGTTGTTCATAATGACGTGTATAATGAGGTTGTTAATGTTTTACCAATAAAAAATGTGTGTTTTTGTTTTATAGTTTGGTTGTTAAAAAAAAAAAATTGTTGATAAAAATGTTTGGTGTCAACGACGTAAGTGGTGTATTTATTACGTTCACAAATCAGTTTATTTTTGTGTAAACTTCACAGACGTGATAAGTATCGATAAAACAAAAAAACTGTTCTTCTCAACTCAGGAGTTAATACACTATCAGATCGTCGAGCGATCGCCAACCAAAAAAAATTATCATCTTATTTTTTTTCTTACACCCATCGCGTCTGCGAAGTCTTGCTAGCTAATTTAATTTGACCCTGTATTTACCCCCTGGAAGAAAACTCGTAAATTCAATATTAATCTCTACAAAAAGTTTCTCCATTCTTCAACTCGTGCGCCGAGTCACACAGACACAGACAAATTTTTTACACCAATCGCGTCAGCGAAGTCTTGCTAGGTAATTTAATTTGACCCTGTATTTACCCCCTGGAAGAAAACTCGTAAATTCAATATCAATCTCTACAAAAAGTTTCTCCATTCTTCAACTCGTGCGCCGAGTCACACAGACGTCAAAGAGTAAAGAAGAATGGAAGTGACTCGTCGGGTTACGTAAGTGCGTCGTTGCTTTGTGACACACGGTCAAGTCCTGCTTATACCCTGTTTGTACCATGCTTGGTACCATATTTGTACCTACAAGGGTTTATTTACGAACTTTTCTCTCTTTCCACTAATCATTCCGATGTAGGTATGTATGTGGGTGACCATCTTTACATAGCGAAACCTCTCCGTGTCTCGGAAAGCACGTTAAGCCGTTGGTCCCGGCTGTCATTCGTGGATCTTTGACAGTCGTTACGGGTAGTCAGAAGCCCGAAAGTCTGACAACCAGTTACTCCCCTTGGTAAGCCAAGGGGTATCGTATTACCCAGTAACTGGGTTGTAGAGGTCAGATAGGCAGTCGCTCCATGTAAAATACTGGTATTCAGCTGCATCCGGTTAGACTGGAAGCCGACCCCAACACAGTTGGCGAAAGGCTAGGCAGATGATGATGATTCCGATGTAGGTAGGATGTTTAGCATAAACAGCCTATAATCTCCCCGTTGCTGGGACACAGGTGACCTTGCTACGAGAGGGAGTGGGCTGTAATCTACCACGCGGGCCCAGTGCGGGTTGGTAGATGTCACATGTTGGTCCAGTGGTATCTGCACCGACTTACCCGAGTTGTATGTCGTGAGTTCGTACCCAGGCAGGCACTTTACTTTGTATATTTAATTTCATCACCACTGCTCTCAAAACGTTGAAGGAAACGTCGTTAGGAAACCGGCATGAATAAATCCACCAACCGGCACTAGGGCCGCTTGGTGGATTATGGCCCATTCCCTTTCACAGAGAGGAGCCATATGGGCCCACTGACCTGTATTATTAGAGTTCAGTGCATGTGCCCCAGGAGTGGGAACATTATAGACTGATTATCATCACACTAATATTATAAAGGCGAAAGTTTGTGAGTGGGTGTGTATGTTTGTTATTTGTTGTTATATGTTTGTTACTTGTTCATGCTCAAACGGCTGGACCAATTTTGATAAAATTTGGTAGGTATGGTTTGGTTTGCTATGGTAAGTTTGGTATGGGTGTCAGCTACCTAGCTGACACCCTGGATTAACATATAGGCTACTTTTTATCCGGATATTCCCACAGGATCGACACTTACGCGGGTGAAACCGCAGGCCGCAACTAGTAGTTAATATATAAGCAGGACTTGACCCTGTGTCACAAAGTAACGCACTTATGTAATTGCAGATTACGGCCCACTCCCTCTCGAAGAGAGGACGCTGTGTCCCAGCAGTGGGAACATGTTAGGCTGATTATGTAAATAAGTGTTTTATAAGAATTAGGAAGGTACTTAAAAAGAAAAATGATATCATTCGTTTTCATTTAAATTTTCGTTAGGATTGTAAAATGTAGGGTGGACCTCTTGATATAATGAGTTTATTTGTATGAATATATTGTTTCTAAAGTCGTATCCACTCTAAACCTCGCATCATTCGCAAAACATGTAATTTATCAAAGTCACGGCAAAGCGTCGCGGCGTTAATTACCTTGTGTCGGATCACTCATCGACGTATCGACGCCGTCGATGTGTACGTTGATATAGACGCCATATTGAAAACTGTAGGATTGACGTTCAGCGGATCGATCAGCCAGTCTGTGAGGAAAGAAGTAAAAGTCCCACATAATAATTGCAATAACACTTTCAATAACAATCCGATGGATTTAGAAGGAAATTGCTAATCCATTGGTTATTAGGTTTGAAAAATTTACAAAAAATATAATTGATTCTAATCGCCCATTTCAAAAGTTAGTTTCGTATGGAGAAGAATGGGCAAGAAACTCCACCGTTACTCTTTTAAAATGTTGTATAAGATTTTGTATATATTCATTATGAAAATATGTGAAAATTACAAAATTGTATGTGTAAACGATGCACCTAGAACAAAATTACTCTAACACAAAAGGTAAAAAGAATTAAAATAAAGCAATGACAGGTAAATCAATTATGTGATAGATGGTGCTCACATATAAATTACAAATATTGTAAAAGTAGATGTTTTCCTAGATTTTTAACAAGTGTGTGAGTCATAGTAGTCACAGAATGAAAAAATCAAGTCATATTTTTTTTTTAATAAGTATACAATTAAATTAGCAACCAGTTTGATTTTTTCTTGTATCCTTTTGTTCGTACACTCAAACATGCATACCCAGTCCGAGGGTTTGAGGCGCTGCATGCTGAAACACAGGCCATAAACCTAATTCAGCAGCAGATGCTAATAATTACACACAATTGTAACTGATTTACTTTTAAGTATAAATATAAATAGTCCTTTACCGTTTTGAGAGCAATGGTGATGAAATTATTGACACAGAGTAATTTGCCTGTTTGGGTTCAAACCCACGATCTACAACTCGTTAGTTGGGGCCGTTACTACTGGGCTATCACTGCTTTTATACTGCTACTAGCTTATGCCCGCGACTTCGTTCGCGTGAAATTTCACCCTCTTAGGGGTGGAATTTCAAAAAAACCCTTTCTTAGTGGATACCTACTCTTCACAAAGAACACACCCTCCAAATTTCATGTCTCTAGGACCAGCGGTTTAGGCTGTGCGTTGATATATCAGTCAGTCAGTCAGGACTTTGAATTTTATATATTTAAATTATAAACCTTATAAAAAATACTTACTAAGTCTTGAGTTGAGCTGCACGATTTTTGACAAATGCGTGCACTGACTGGACAGGTCCTCTCAATCTGTGTGGTTCTTTCCTCAAAAGACCACCTCAGACATCGATCTACATGGTCTTCATATAACCTGACCAAGATTATGTCTGGACTTTAAAAGAGACTGTGACCTCTGAGTTTGTTTCGGCCTTTCTTCTCAGAGTAGTCAAATAGGAAACGCCGACTTCATCTAGTTTAAAAAAAAAACCATGATTGACGTGTAAAAGTGTTTGTACAAACCTACTTACAAAAAATAAAATCATTTCATTTCATTTCAATCATTTCATTTCATTTACTAAACATAATTCGCTGAGTTAATAAACCCGAAGTACCTCAGAAAAACATCAGCAAAAACGAAGCAAAAAAAATACTGAAGCAATGCTAAGATAAAAACATCAACTAGAAGTTCCATTTATCTTTAATACGGAACATTAACCGCTTTGAATGTCAATAACAATATTATTTTATTTCAATCACGTCGTTCTCCAGTATTACCATCATTTTACAAATGCTCAGCTTTTCCAATGAAATGGCGAGGAGAAAAGCTTTACTTACAAGTTATAAGGGTCAGGGTCACTTGAGGAATTCTATGTAATTGTTATTTAAATGTCTTTGACATAATTCGGGCCCATGGGGTCCCGGACCTTTGGAAGACGTACCAGGGGCCGAAGCCAACTGGCAGAGGCATCTTAACAATTTTAAATGATAATGAGCATTTAAAAAATCAAACTTTAAATATTTTATTTGAAAGAAAGAAAAGAAGAAAGAAAATACATTTATTTAGCACAGACTAAAAGACACACAATACAGCCGGTAGTCAGATAATAGTCGTACATACATCAGATAAAAACAGAAAATATAAAAATAAAAAAAGGGTAAAAATAAAAAGTCCGATGTAAGAAATTAGCAGGAATGTGTGCCTCACGGCTGCGGCAAAAAGGTCCAGTTCAGCAAAAATGCCAGACAACTAGTGCCTGACGCTGGTATTCAACTGGACCTGATGTGTGAGGTGACGGATGTAAACCAGTTTTATACTGCAATGTATGTATGCATAAATAGATAAATAAATAAAAAATAAATTTGTGTCACATAAAAAACAATACTGAATAACATTCCAAAAATAAAAATACCTACTGATAAATATGGTGAGATGGCCGCATGATAGACCAAAGAAAATTTTACGAAACGAGTCAGAACAAAAACCAGTTTAATTTAAACGATGCCTGACTTCCATGCTCCAACACATTGTCATAATAATTTATGATTAATCCGTGCAACTGTAATGTCATCGCACACTTTCAGTCTATCAAAAAGTACTCTGTGTCGCACCATTTAGTATTTTATATATTTCACAGGGGCACTTATGAAACGTCAGAAGCTATGTGCACGGTTCCAATTAGTCGTTTCCTATGGAGAGGAACCGGCAAGAGACTACACGGTTCCTCTTTTAATAATAATTGGTTTTTACAATATTTTCGATGTTTTTCTGAAAAGTTAAAGTTTCAAGTGTCGATATGTCCGTAAGTGAAACGGAGTAGGTAGCGTCCGTTACTACGGCCGATACTACGGATTTCGTGCTTAGGTAGTAGTCCCGCAGAGGCGTCTAGAAGATATTTTTTATCAAACCACACGTGAAATCATTTCCTCTGAAATGCCACAGTACTAAATTACATTAATGATTCACAGAGCGAAGTTACACCACTTAAACTACGGACTTGAGCATAAATATCCTCAGATTTTTTTTTAAGCTACGCTTGCAGCGGTTGGTCCGTGGATGGGTGACCATCTTTACATACCAAGACCCTCCGTGCCTCGGAAAGCACGTTAAGCTGTTGGTCCCGGCTGTCATTCGTGAATCTTTGACAATCGTTACAAATCGTCAGAAGCCCGAAAGTCTGACAACCAGTCTTACCAAGGGGTATCGTATTACCCAGTAAGTGGGTTGTGGAGGTCAGATAGGCAGTCGCTCCATGTAATATGACAGTCGTTACGGATCGTCAGAAGCCGGAAAATCTGACAGCCAGTTACCAAGGGGTATCGTATTACCTAGTAACTGGGTTTTGGAGGTCAGATAGGCAGTCGCTCGCTCCATGTAAAATACTGGTATTCAGCTGCATCCAGTTAGACTGGAAGCCGACCCCAACATAGTTGGGAAAAAGCTAGGCAGATGATGATTTTTTTTTTAACCTGCTAAATGGGCCCGCTTTTGACCTCGATCACGCCTGATGGAAAGCGATGGATGAGGTCTATGATGAAACGAGCGTACCCAGAAGATGCCTAAGGCACTGGAACTCCCACGCATCGACAAAACACAGCAGACTGCTTGACGCCGGACTCCGGTGGGAGGGTCGCAAACCAGGCGGGCGTTAGCCCTACCACCGCAAGGGAAGAACTGGCCAGTCAAATAAGGTATTGGGTGTGACTGTCCAGGATGCGCCGAGCGCTCGGTTTAGTTGAGTAACTGGCGGAACAAACTGCGCTACACGAGTAGGCTTCTTCATGCATCCCAAAAACTTAGGTAATGCATGACGGAAACCAAAAGTTCGAGGGGTGTTGCGGGAGACCCAGTTGGAATGAAGTTCCTTTCGCTGTATAGGTATTATCTACCTAAACTTATATTATAACTAATAAATAAAGGGAAAAAAGAGATTTCTGTGCGACAGGCTTCTACTCCGTTCACCTTTTGCATCCTGTTTTTGTCCGGAGAGTAAAAAAGTCAGCCGGTATTAGCAACAAATTAAACACAATTCCCCCCAAGTTCGAAGTTTACCAACTCCCAACCAGCCGTTCCGCAGATTTAATGTGGATTATAAATCAAAAACAGGAGAAAGGCCGAAAATTTTATCCAAGTACTTCCCGCCGAGAGGAACTGTCGGAACTGTTAACAGATGTATGCCTGTTATCACCCCCCTCCCCATCCTCACCCCAGATTGGAACTGTGGGAAAACATGGAGGAAGATGGGTTCGAATTGCTTATCGTGCAAGACATGAATAATTAATGGTTTTACATACCAGTGAGATCTGTGGTGGCCCAGTGGTAACGGCCTTGAGTTACGTGTTGTAGGTTCGAACCCAGACAGACGCTTTACTTTGTGTAAATTATTTCATCACCACTGCTCTCAAAACGGTGAATGTAAACATCGTGAAGAAACCGGCTTGTCCTAGAACCAAAAAAATCAAAGACATGACATCTACCAACTCACACTAGGCCCACGTGGAGGATTATGGCCCACTCTCTCTCACCGATAGGAGGCCTGTGTCCCAGCAGTGGGAATATTATAGGCTGATTATGATTAAATGTGTGCCTGCCCGAGACCGTATGCTATAGGTATAATTACTGTGGCTTTGCAATCACACTATAACATCACACTAATATTATACTAACATATGTACAGTCAACAAAAGAGATAGGTATGCAGGATCGTCGGATATAGTTGAAATTTAGTAAGAAACTGATGGATGTTGTCGACTGAAATTTTAATTTGATAAACGAGCTGTTTGTTTTCTATTAATAAAATAAAATTTTATTCGAGAACATCCACCGGTTTCTTACTAAACTTCAACTATATCCGACGATCCTGCATACTTATCTCTTTTGTTTAACCGACTCTAAGCGTTTGAAATGCATGAATGAGTCGTCTTACTCTGGAATTTACTGTACCTATCCGCGCTCCCTTGTGGAACGCCGTAGGAGACGGTCACCTCATCACTCCTGTAATCCCCAATATAGCACTTGCTTTCTGTTCGTGAGGTAGTATTTAAAGATTTCGTAGCTTATGCCACGCACACCCAACGTCAAAACCAACTTGGAGAGAAGTATGGGAACAGAGACTGTGTCAAACCAAAACACACAAAAATAACGTCACAAAAAAAAAAGAAAACGAAATCCGCCATTTGCAAAAACGTTGCTCTGCGGCCCCGGCCATCTTTAAAAGACAAACTTAATTTGGCGCGTAAACAACAGCCGGGCTTCCATCTATCAAATTAATGAGAGCTGCCAATACCATGCGACCTCCCTAATCTGGTTCGGGGTGGCTGTACTGCACTAACGCCCAAGCTTTTGCGGTTTATTTTGTACCCAGGACGCGTTGGATTCGAATTCACTCAAAGACAATGTTCGATCCGGCTTATATAGGGTGACTGGTAATTAGTGACCGATACTTAAACACATGAAGCGACTGACTATCTTACTTCCACAACCTAGTTACGGAGTAACACGATACCCCTTGGTAAGACTAGTTGTCAGAAATTTGGGCTTCTGACTGCCAGTTAACGACTGTCAAAGTTCTTCGAATGACAGCCGGGACCAACGGCTTAACTTATGCTTTCCCAGGCACGAAGGGGTCTCGATATCTATAGATACGAAATCCTTTTTTTTATTTTATTTTAGCTAAGTTTTCCACATACTTAGCAGATGATTGAAGTATGTAAGTATATAGGGTGATTGGTAATTAGTGACCGATACTTAAACACGTGATTTTACTCATCATTATGAACTACTTTTACTATGGGATCAAACCTGAAATCGTGAAAAAAAAACAGCTGTTCTCTACATTTTGACGAGTTAGACGAACATAAATGTAGGGAATAGCAGATTTTTTTTTCGCGAGTCTTACCAAGGGGTATCGTGTTACCCCGTAACTGGGTTGTGGAAGTCAGATAGTCAGTCGCTCCATGTAAAATACTGGTATTCAGCTGCATCCGGTTAGACTGGAAGCCGACCCCAACATAGTTGGGAAAAGGCTAGGCAGATAGCAGATTGCAGTCTATTAATATTTTTTCATCATCATCCGCCTAATCGTTTCTCAATGTTATCTATTTATGATTCTGCCAAAGTGGCCTTTTTAGGCCCCCTGAACCCAACATTAGCACCAATAAATCATCACAGACATGAGTCTGCCGCGTCAAGAAAATGAATACAACAGCATTTCCAACATTCAAAATGGCGCGGGTCATCAGAATTATAGCCTGCATGGCGAGGACGTTTGCGGATAAGCAGTGGTTGCATTTCTGTAGCTCATGTGCGGGCTTTAGTTGAATTATACAGAGCTGATAAAACCACTGTGTTTCGAATGATTTATGGCTGTTTGTAAATTGGTCGACTAATCCATTACTCTATTATATGTGGATAGGTCATCATAATCAGCCTATAATGTTCCCACTGCTGGGACACAGGCCTCCCCTCGTTTGAGAGGGAGTGGGTCGTAATCCACCACGCGGGCCCAGTGCGGGTTGGCAGATGTCATGTCTTCGACACGTTGCCTCACGATGTTTTCCTTCGCCGTTTTGAGAGCAGTGGTGATGAAATAATTTACACAAAGTAAAGCGTCTGTCTGTCACCAGGCTGTATCTCAAGAACCGCGGTAGCTAGACAGTTGAAATTTTCATTTGTATTTTTGTTTGTTTTTGTGTTTTTATTTTCATTTGTATTTGTAGTTTTGACAGTTGTATTTTTACTTTAATAATAAAATTAATAATTATCACGTAAAAAATTAAGTTAGTTTAAAATTGCTTATTAGTCTTAAAGGCTAGATTGTAATTAATTATTAAGAACCTGGTTCTTTCTAATAAAGGATAAAAAAAAAAAAAAAAAATAAAATAAAATAAATATTTAAGGGGGCTCCCATACAACAAAAGTGTTTTTTTCGGCGTTTTTGCCTTGTGGTACGGAACCCTTCGTGTGCGAGTCCGACTCGCACTTGGCCAGTTTTTTTTTAATAGTTACTAGGTATCAACGGCTCTTTAGATTCCGCAACCGGCACAGAGGACTACACGAACGGTGCTGTTCGCAATTACCCTCCGACACAGCTTTTGTTATCCCCTACCGGTGATTGAGCTCATTCAACTTATCACATTGCATTTACAGGGTAGGCAGGGTTTAAGGTTACATGTGGTTAAGGCTACATTTATTTACAAGGATCTCTATGACGATTTTTATGCGATAATAGGAAAGAAAGTAAACAACAGTAGTAGACACAACAACAACAGTAGTAGATCGATCGCTCCATGTAAAATACTGGTATAGAGGTATGAGGAACAGGGATACTCTATAGAAAAGGGAGGATCCTCCGACCAGACGGGTGTTGTGTCTGGCGGCCACTGCCCAATGATTACCGTCATCATGCAGCTGACTAGTTCATCTTTTTAGGGTTCCGTACCTAAAGGGTAAAAACGGGAACCTATTATTAAGGGCCTGTGCACACCACGTTTTTTAAACGCGCCTTTGACGCGCGTTTTAAAAACGTACGTCGACGGCCCGCTTTTATCCTACAGAGCAGTGCCTGCCAGTATCTGATTCGCGTGCGTATCGCGTCTGTATCGCTACAAACGCGCGTCAACGGCGCGTTTAAAAAACGTGGTGTGCTCAGGCCCTTTGACTTCGCTGTCTGTCCGTCCGTCTGTCTGTCACCAGGCTTTATCTCAAGAACCGCGATAGCTAGACAACTGAAATTTTCACAAATTATGTATTTCTGTTGCCGCTATAACTAAAAACAAAATAAAATAAATATTTAAGGGGGCTCCCATGACAACAAACGCGATTTTTTTTGCCCATTTTTGCTCGATAGCAATAATGGCAACAGGGAGGCACTTGAAATATTCACAAAATACTCAGTTGTATTTTACTTTAATATAAATAATAAGATTGAAATAAAATAAATATTTAAGGGGGCTCCTATACAACGAACGTGTTTTTTTTTTGGTGTTTTTGCCTTGGGTTCCGTACCCCCTTCGTGTGCGAGTCCGACTCGCACTTGGCCAGTTTTTTTTTCCATGACAGCAGCCAACGCTATCAGTCCAACGAGGGGTATTGTATTACCCAGTAACTGGGTTGTAAAGTTCAGATAGTCAGTCGCACCATTAAAAATACTGGTATTATGCTGCATCCGGTTAGAGTAAAAGCCGACCCCAACATAGTTGGGAAAAGGTTAGACATATGATGAAAGCAGAAAAATGTAATTGAAGAATTTGAAATTGCTGTTCAATTACACGCTCTAATAATAATCTGTTTCGTAAAATAATAAATTCTATTTTAGAAAAAATCACCACGAATAAATTCCACACTTTTGGAATCGACGAAAAAACTTGCAAAATGAGTGTAGCGCACTCACCGATTAACTATGTTGACTGACATAGTGATGTGGCGCTGGATATCGATATAGTTCATGTCGATAAAATAAAAATTCATAGGCAAATAACTCAAAACGGTGAAGGAAAACATCGTGAGGAAACCGGCATATCCTAGGATCAAAAACTCGAAGACATGCGAAATCTACCAACCCGCACTGGGCCCGCGTGGTGGATAACGGCCCACTCCCTTTCATTGAGAGGAGGCCTGTGTCTTAGCAGTGGGAACATTATAGGCTGATTATGTAGGAAAATAAATACAGGACTAGTGGTCCCCAGTAAGCCTGATATATAATGCTGATAATGTGAAAAGAACGATGCACAGGGAATGTTGATATAAAATTCCCGCGTGACGAGAACCTTGTGAAAGGGTGAGACCTCAAGTGTCTTGGCTCTTGATGTTGTCTATAAGTGAGATGTAGACTCGGCAATCATTGTGTCGATAGTCGTTAGATACAGCCGTTGGCATAATAGTCATGAGCTTTGACCGGCACCTGAGTCCTCAGGTGTCAAAACTCTTGAAGCAACTGCCTAACGAGAGCCATTTGAATCAAGGCTTCATCCTGAACACGTATTGTCGTTAAGAAGTTCCACTCTCTGGAACCCTTATTGAAAATCGTGTCCTGCCGGTCGATTCTGTAAAAATCTCACCGTGAAAACTTAGGTGAAGTGAGTTTGTTTTTGCTAGGAATTGACACTATTGACAGCTCACTCCACGCTCACTTCACCTAAGTTTTCACGGTGAGATTTTTACAGAATAGCACCGCAGACCCTGATACCGGTGGAACAATGTTTTAAGATTTAAAAAAAGGTATCTATGGACTTAATAAAAATCTTAAATTCACTGACAAGCGTCGCACAGCGTAAACTGCTGGATCTACCAAGCATACAATTTTGCACAAGAATTATTTTTATAACGAAAGTGAGCCCTTACGAAAGATTTTTCGAAAATTCTTTATAAAGGGGTTTTAAGGAAGTTCGTTACTTCTGTTGATGGGAAACCCCATCGTTTGTTCTATAATAAAACTCATCCAAAGAGTTGTACACCTCCCACAGTAAAAATGTCATCGACATCAAAAATGCTTGCGAACATCACTATTTTTGCGTGAAAGAGCGTTTGGCATTTGACCCAATCCCGAAGAGAACAATAATTTACATGCACCCCGGGGCCGCATGCACCCCACCTCTAGCCTCACCCCCTTTTTACCCCATTTACCCCAGCACGGAATTTTGTCACAAAAAAAGCAAAGTTTTTTCGTAACAAATTGAACAGCTGAATTTCGTAAGACTTCAAGAGTTTGTGGAAGCCATCAACAGCACTTTGATTCCCCCAAGGGAAGGGAGGGAGGGGTAGGCAGAGATACCTGGTAAAATATAGGACCCATATATTTTACCAGTTACCTTTAAGTATCATGTATGAGATATATAGGCCACCACTGCTCTCATATACTACATAGTATATGAGAGCAGTGGTGGCCCAGTGGTAACGGCCGCGACTTACAAGTTGTAGGTCGTAGGTTCGAACCCAGACAGGCGCTTTACTTTGTGTAAATTATTTCATCACCTCTGCTCTCAAAACGGTGAAGGAAAACAGCTTGAGGAAACCGGCATGTCCTATAACCAAAAATTCGGAGACATGTGACATCTACCAACCCGGAATGGGCCCGCGTGGTAGATTATAGCCCACTCCCTCTCGAAGACCAAGACCAAGACCATGTAATAGGGGGCCTGTTGCCACAAACGAGCAAAGTAATTGCGTAACACACTTACCTACAGTAGCAATTTTTTTCATTTTGACAGTTCAACAACATTCACTGCGTGAGCAGACATTTTTTTCGAACATATAAAGCGATGGATTTCGCGAAAAAAAATCAGCTGTTCCCTACATTTATGTTCGTATACCTCGTCAAAATGTAGGGAACAGCTGTTTTTTTTTTTGCGATTTCAGGTTTGGTCCCGTAGTAAAAGTTGTTCATAATGATGAGTACAATGACCTCTTAAGATGTTGTTAATGTTTTACCAATAACCCCGTATACTTTTATTGTTTTTAAAACTTGCGTTTTTGTGTTTAGGTCAACCAATAAAATTACAATTGTTTTTGCCCTACAATTTCAGTTATTTTGCACAGTTTGTGAAATTAGTTGTTTAAAATGAAATCCGATCAGTGCTTCTACGGGCTTGAACGGACTGAAAAAAAGATATAGACGTTGTATTTCCTAATGGTTTGTGTAAAGATAACGATGTATTATGATTATCAAGATCCGCATACGCTAACGACATCTATGACGAAAATCCGAAATTAATGTTGTTAAATAACAACATGACGCGCTAAAATCCTCGTCCTGGTATGTCCTTTGCGAATTATTTATATCGCGATATCACTAACGCCATCTAGTAGTTTTCTAACACACTACAGTTATAAGACTTGTCAGCAGATGGCGTTCTTATTAATTATTTATTGTACAGTAATTTGCCATTATTTGCCAGCAGGTAGGTATGGCTTCGTTTAGTCGTGAATTACAGTAATCTAAAATTATCAGGCCGGTGTTATAAAGTTGGTAATAGCAGGTCAGTCACGCACGGAAAGTTTGTCAGTAATTTACATGGTGCTGCGTTCAGTATGACTTTGTGCTCGACAAATCCAGTCTTCGCACCAACTCATTAATAAACTATGAAGAGTCAGAGAGATAGTTCAGTAGATTTCTTTCATGATTGATCCTTTTTAGGGTACAACTTAAATTAATTTATGAATTGTTTTTTTTTGTTTTTATCTTTTTATGACGGACGCTTTTAACGTGCACGTTTTTCTACATCGTTCCCACATGTATCTATAATTTCAACATGATTGATGTAACAAATATTTTGGAATAATTTTATGATTTAAAAGATTGTCCTTGGATTTTCTTGTCCGTTCTTCTCCATAGGTAGGTACCTACTACGCTTTGAAATGGGCAACTAGCTTCAAGTTTCTGAATGACCGACCCCTCGACAATTCAAAAGTGCCTATATTTTTTTGACGTGACAACGTCTTAAATTAGGTTGCGGCTGGGAGTCACTTATGAAAAAGTGTAACGCTCGGTAACGTTACGATGAGTCACCGAACGAGAGAGAGGCCCGCCGAATGCCTTGCGTCTCTCTCCCACTCAACTATGATCGGATGATCGGTCGTTGTCACGTAAAATTTTCGCCCGTAAAACCGACTTTACAGGCAACCATTTTTTTATTTGAAATTAATACTCCGAGTTTGAGTACGTCCGAATGAAAAATCGGAACCCTTATAGGATCAGTCGTGTGTCTGCCTGTCCTTCTGTCACAGCCAATGTTCTCCGAATCTACTGGATCGATTAAGTTGAAAATAGTTCTTTACTTGTAGATTACTAGAAAAACTATAAAAAGTAGATTGTTTTAAAATAATAATATGGTTAGGTAATCTCTCAATATTTTGCGTACAAACTTACATTTGCAGTTGGAATGTATGGTAAAACATGTTTTTCAACTGCAATGTTAAGTTTGTAGGTATCTTGGGATAAAAACATGATAGATAGCAAACTATTGACTTATAAAAAAATCACTTTGAAACGTCATCATCCTTTTAATTTTATGAGATCCAAGGATACTCCACACAATGTGAATTGTTTTTTTTTCTACCGTTGGTTGCATGTATGATGGGTGCCACCTCTAATGATTTTTTCGTAATTTCTCTATACCATTGTTTAGAATACACCTTCTTTCCAATTTTCATCGGTATAGTGCCAAAAGTCTCCGAGTTAAATGGCTGTTTGACTTTTGGTCTGATGGACAGACGGACGGACGGACTGACAGACGGAAAGACGAACAGCGGACGGACATGACGAAATTATAAGGGTTCCGTTTCTGCCATTTAGCTATGGAACCCTAAAAAAATCCATGTACAACTGAAACAGCAAGCATACTCTCCCGACTCAGCGCTCCACCGTCCTTGAACGAGCTCTATAATCCCGACTCCGTCTATCTCCTTCATTTATTTCCATTCGAAATTACAAATAGCTTCTTAGGGCGTTCCCAACGATTATATTTGAAACTTAAGGCTATTACAAACAATTTATGATGGCTCTGACTTTCGAAACTCGATTTGGGAAAGTTCCCAAAATAATCGCACAGATTTGTCGGCAGTTTTAATGTGGGGTCAACGGGTTTTGAGGTGCGTTGCCAGTTGAAGCGATTGTTTACAAGCTATAACATCACGCCTATGTTCCACGAAGGGTTGGGCAGACGTGTACCTAAAGAAAAAAAAAAAGCAAAATTGTTTATTCTGGACATTACAAAAAAAAATTACATAAAATACACACATACTTACAAAAAGTAGCCAAAAGCCAGTAAAGAAAGTTAGTAGAGAACATTTTCGAAATGACTTATTTAAAAAAGATAACTGGAAATCTCTGTTTCTAAGGAATATATAAAATCGGTCTAATTTGGCTGTAACACTATTTTTCGAAAATGTTCTCTACTAACTTTTTAGACCTTTGTATCCTGCTTATGCGTGTGAAGTTTCATCAAAATCAGTTCAATCATTTCGAAAAATAAGGGCTTGAAAGTTTGTATGAAACATTTACGTTTTTATTTTTGCTTGAAAATAGTTTTCAATGTTTTCGTTGGTATATTTGTCGTGAGCTAGTGACATTATGGCATATAATTAAATATAATGTTTTGTGCTTCTTTTTCGTTTTGTAATGTCTATTACTTTGCATACTATTGTATAGAATCGAGATCTTCTAACTGAACTGACAGCTGTATTGTTAGGGAGTTTGTTGCGCCACTTTTTCTTCCCAGCTAAAGCACTAGGGCCGGTGTTCAGTAGTACTTCTAATAAGACCACATGATCTATAAAAAAAATACCATGAAAGTGGCTTACATACACACAAACATAAATAACAACTTTCCTCTCTTGCGCATTAAAATACAAACATTTACGTGGTTATGTCTAACCACCGCTTCTAGGCCTTGGTAACGTATTTCGCACGGTGAGAATAAAAGTGACCTATTTCAAAATTTATGTAAAATGAGTTAAATATACTTAAAAAACAAAAACAAAAAACATCTTATATTAAAAAAACAGGCCATTTATTGGCCTTGTTTTTAGGGTTCCGTATCCAAAGGGTAAAAACGGAACCCTATTACTAAGACTTCGCTGTCCGTCCGTCCGTCCGTCTGTCTGTCACCAGGCTGTATCTCATGAACCGTGATAGCTAGACAGTTGAAATTTCACAGATGATGTATTTCTGTTGCCGCTATAACAACAAATACTAAAAACAAAATAAAATAAATATTTAAGGGGGGCTCCCATACAACAAACGTGTTTTTTTCTGCGTTTTTGCCTCGCACTTGTTTAAGAAATAAGATGTTTTATAAGATGTGAAAGAGTGTACTTTTTTGAGTCACTTTGTATATTTAACTCATTTTACCTAAATTTTAAAATTCTTTTATTCTCACCGGGCGATGTATCCCATCAGCAAGGTCCTAGTCAGCGAAACACGACGCAGACACTTCGTGTGCTTTAGTTTGTTGGTTTTTTAGTGTAATTATAATGTTGTATACAGTATTTATAGTATTATTTAAGTTACATTCCTATTGTATTGTATGTGTTTTATGGCCTTAATGCCTGAAATAAATGGACAATAATAATAATAATATGGCAAGATCTGTAATTTTGATTTTGAGTCGCAGATACTGAGACCACAACTTTACCGTCGACCATTCATACATTTCGTTAGAAGACGAACGTTTTGCTAAATGGATGCTTGGGTACATTTGACCTTAATTGTTTTTAGAGTCATTAAAACATTAAGTTTTATAATTTTCTTTGTTCAACTGGGAAACTTTGAAAAGTGGGCCATCATGTCTGTTGCCATCCTATTAAAATGATGATTGGCTTTTATCTCTGACATCTACTTAGATACGTACTCTTAGGAATATTTATTCTGGCGCCAACTGTAACCCCTCTGGCCTCCTACCTTCCTCAACCTCTCTTTCAATAACCTCTCTTTCAGTCGTCAGTAATTTGACTTTCGAAAGAAGAAGACAAAGCGTTGTGTAACTATATAGACGCTACATACATAAACACAATCAGCCTATAATGTTCCCACTGCTGGGTGGGATACAGGCCTCCTCTCGGTGAGAGGGAGTGGGCCGTAATCCACCACACGGGCCCAGTGCGGGATGGCAGATGTTACATGTCCTCGATATTTTTGTTCTAGGACATGCCGGTTTCCTCACGATGATGTTTTCCTTCGCCGTTTTGAGAGCAGTGGTGATGTAATAATTTACACAAAGTAAAGCGCCTGTCTGGGTTCGAACCTACGACCTACAAGTCGTAAGTCGCGGCCGTTACCACTTGGCCACCACTGCTCTTTACATACAGACGCTACACAACGTTTATTAAGTTTTAGGGTCAGTTCACACCGAGACGCGACGCGACGCGCAGTTTTCAAGATAGAAATACAATTACAGACCTTATCTACTACACAAAAAGGTACACGATTCAGTGACATAAGCCGCGCGGCGGCGGCGCCGCGCTGCGTAGCTCGACGTAGTAGGTAGACACTGAATTGTGTACCTTTTAGTGTAGTAGATAAGGTCTGTAACCGTATTTCTATCTTGAAAACTGCGCGTCGCGTCGCGTCTCGGTGTGAACTGACCCTTAGTAGGTAGATAAGATACAAGCACTTTTACACGTCAATTATATTTTTTTTAACTAGATAAGTCGGCGTTTTCTATCTGTCTACTCTGAGAAAAAAAAAAGAATAATCAAAATCGGTTCATAAACGACGAAGTTATCCGCGAACACACATAAAAAAAAAAAAAAATATACGGTCGAATTGAGAAACCTCCTTCTTTTTTGAAGTCGGTTAAAAAGGCCGGAACAAACTCAGAGATCACTGTCTCTTTCTGCCGGTCGATTCTGTAAAAGTCTCACCGACCGTGAAAACTTAGGTGAAGTGAGGTTGTTTTTGCTAAAAATTGACACTATTGACAGTTCACTCCACCGTCACTTCACCTAAGTTTTCACGTTGAGATTTTTACAGAATAGCACCGCTGATACAATCTTTATCAGACTAAAAAAGATAGACACATAAAGCTAGACTCTTTTCAAAAATAAAATGCTTATTTAGGGTGGAAGCGACCGTGACTCACGTGTTCTAGGTCGAAGGTTGGAACCTAGGCAGATTAAAAAATTTCAACAATTTATAAATCCTAATATTAATCACAGACCGCAGAGCGCAGACCGCAGACCGCAGACCGCAGACCGCAGACCGCTCTATACTTCGTTCCAAAACACAAATAGCGGACACTGGCCGCACAGCTGCTGGACTACAGTGGAACTAGGCTGGCCATATCGGAGCAGCAATATGCAAAAGCCACCACTCAGTGGATCCCCAATGGCAGGAAACGACTGCGCGGCAGGCCCAGAAAGAGATGGCGGGATGAGCTGGACTCCTTCATAAAGGATTGGCCCACAATGGCTGTAGACCGGGAAAAGTTGAAAGAGGTAAGGGAGGCCTTTGCCCAGCAGTGGGACAACACAGGCTAATAATAATAATATTAATCTATCGAAACTCGATAAGTGAGCTCCTTATTATGTTTGGAACAGCGCACCATATTACGTAGACATTTCAATAGTACGCTTGCCGGTATACTCTTATGCAAGATATATTTTCCTTCAATATACCGGCATTACGTTGGCTCGATTCCCTGAAGTTAAATAGTGGTGGGACATGAAAACATATTTATCGATATTTGATGATGATAATAATATATTTGTTGGGTTTTTCCTCCAGGAATTTCTCATTAGTAGTCTGCAGGAATGGCTTCCATTTTGACAGTTCAACAACATTCATTGCGTTGTTTACGTTGTTGAGCAGACAAATTTAACTAACATATGAAGCAATGGATAGCAATATCCTTCAAAATTATTCAGATTTTGATTGATAGAGTCTTCCTATTTCATGGTACTTAAAAATTATTCAGATTTTGATTGATAGAGTCTTCCTATTTCATGGTACTTAAAAAATTACTGGCGAAATGTGGTTTAGACACAAATACATCTCCGCCTACCCCTTTGCCGAAAACAGGCGTGATAGTATTAGTATGTATATATATTTTTTACCTAAGTTTCAGAGGGCCAACATTTTTAAAACGTTATTAATTGGTGTAATCTGGGTGTTTAATACTCCACTGCCTACCCCTCTTGAGATAAAGGCGTCCTAATGTTTATAGTTATCACTTTTTAAGTTTTGTTAACCGCTCATAATGTACTTACACTGTATTATAAACGATTAATAATTTAATTTTAAGGTATTAATCCTTTATTTTTAGGGTTTCGTCATGTCCGTCCGTCTGTTTGTCCGCGGCTTAGCACGGAAACTATTAGTGCTATATAGCAATTTTTTGGCATGGGTATACATATTAAACAGGCCAACACTTTTTTTGTGTATCTCCCTTTCACTACCTTAAACTTTTTTCGATTCAGGGATCCGTTTGCGAAATAGTAAGCTAATTTTTGTAAGAGTCAAGTGTGCCCCCCCCCCCCCCCCTCCTGCTGCTACTGGGCAAACAACCACTTAGCTGGCTAAGTGGTAATCACAGCAGTAGTTTGAATTACAAGTTAAGGATAAATCTAATAGACTGTATAATCTATGGTATAAATATTGCAGGAGTTATAGGATAGATCGCTTCACCGAGACCGCTCACAAAGTAGGCGAGCAGTCCTGGGACGACCTATACCATCCAAAAATAAATTCGCCCTATTAGGACATTGCCAAGAGTCACCAAGGCCCAATAATTTCCTTACTCAATAGATTGAGGCACGAAGTCGATTCGAAAAATTCTCCGACCTATACTCTCCGTGTGAACGAAACCATAGCGCGATTCAGAAAAAGGACCCAATGGTACAACGCCATCTATCGAGCTAGGGGTCAACCTTTTGCGCTTAAGTTTAAATGTTTTTTTTTGTAACCATGAAGAAAATGGTCTTTTTAGATTCCATAAAATAACTTAGAAAATATATTTTAATGTTTTATTTCAGGTACCTACATATAATGTTTTAGGCCAATTTCACAGCAAATACTTATTATTCATATTATTTTTTTATCGTTTCTTTTGCCACATCTCTAGTCGCCTTTGTAAGGCAATCTCCCTATTTACGGGCGTGCAGCGGTGCAGACTCTATTAAATCGACGCTAGAGCGGTGTGTCACCTGAATTAATATCGATTATAGCACAACACTATCGTCTTTATCGAGATTGAGGAGCCATTAGTTTGTTTATTAAAAGACGGTATTGTATACTAAAGATATAATTTTTATCTTTTTGGTAATTTTGATAATAATGCAAAAATATCATCTTCTCTTTTTTGTAAGGGCTTTTTGTAAGCCGTAATTTATTCGAAACAACCTTTTATAGCAGTAGCTTGCAATGCCCTGAGATAATTGAAAAAAGAAAACGCTGTATTCTATGTTAGAGCTGTTGTGTCTGCTTACACCCAAAATAAAAAAGGGGTTTTCAACAGATTAAGACTGAGATCTGAATACAAACGTTCATAAACATACGGGAATTGCCACTCTGATCTGGGGCCCTACTATCTAAGTCCATCACCAAAGATACGGGCCCGTTCGAAAGCAATTCGTAACTTCGGAGTGAACTTTACACCCGAATATTTAACTTTTCTGGACGGGCAAAAAGACATCGGGAGTGGTGACAGCTGTCAAATCGGACACTGCCAACTGATGCTTCGCTGATTGTGTCATTCATTCTTAGATCGGGCCCCAAACAAATGTTATGTCCGTCGGCAGTTCCGGAAAGCAATGAGGATCTTTACTGCCATTTTTTCACGATAGGTGGCGCATCGTCGACATGGCCATTGAAAACAGTCACTTACATACATTTTGTAACTTACAATTCAAGTTATTTTAATTTTCTCGATAATGCATGTTTGTTGTACCAGGATGTACTAACCCCGGTGTACATTCACGAGTATTTCCCAAAAATATAACTCAAAAAAAAGTGGGAAAAGGCTATACGTCGCAAAAAAATTTTTTGTTCGTCTTTTAATTCTTTAAGCTTCCAGGTACATATTATACATGTTATCGATAACGATGGTGGACCGGTTTCAACACAAAAATAGCGAATAAACTGACGTAAACAAAGCGAAAATTATTTGACAGCACCCATCGCGTCGCTGGCGACATCTGCGCTGAGCTTTGCGTATGGATCCCCATTGCTTAGGGCATCACGTCTGGGGGGGTACCATAAATAGCACCGAAAACATAATTATTTGCTAGGACATGAAAGACAAGGCTGTTCGAAGACCCGCGCGTTTTGTCGGCGGGAAATCTATGTCGTTGCGTTGACGTTGGAAAGGTTCCATGCTTTATCAATCTAATACAGGGTGACTAGTAATTTGACGTATTCCTTCCAGGACGTGATAGAGGGACCCATTTTTTATTTAAAGACCGATACTACTTTGCTTGAGGATAGCGGCCCACAAGCGTGGATTGCTTAGGCCTAGGCCCTGTCCGTCGGTGATACGGATTCAAACTCAAACATTTATTTCAATTAAATCATTTACAGGCTCTTTTGAATTGTCAAGAAGTCGGCCCATTCCAAACCGTAGGTACCTATGGAGAAGAACGGGCAAGAAACTCCATGGACACTCTTTTTAGGGTTCCGTAGTACCTACAAGGAACCCTTATAGTTTCGTCATGTCCGTCTGTCTGTCCGAGGTTTTGCTAAGAGACCGTTAGTACTAGAAAGCTGTAATTTTGTAGGAGTGCGTATATCAATTACGCCGACAAAGTGGTAAAATAAAATTTTGGAAAATATTTTTTTTAGGGTAGCTCCCCTACATGTTAAGTGGGGTTGAATAAATATTCAACCCCACTTCACACTTTTTTCGTCGTCTACCCCATCGTGTGGGGTATCGTTGAATAGGTCTTCTAACAACAGCATCGTACTACATTGTGATAACGGGCTACTACGGAACCCTACACAGTGCGTGACCCGACTCGCACTTGGCCAGTTTTTTTTTTTTGTTGTATATACGTCGATGATTATGTAGCTTCAGCCGAAGCTACGAGTTTAGTACTTAGGGAGTAGTTCTGTATTGTTCAAAAAACAACATTACCACCATTTTCGGTTTCGCCACAGTCGAGTAAAAAGTCTCGATTTCCAAAGAAAATAAACAGAAGTTAATAAACAATAATCGTTTTCCTCCAGTCGTCCATTGCGAACGTGAAATGACTCGAATACTTGAACACTCGATAGTAAGTAAAGTATCGGGAGTTTTCCTCAACTTTGATTAGTTTACCGATTTCTTCTCGTTGCTGTTCGATTGTGCTTGTTATCGATTGTCTCTGGTCGGTTAGTATTGGATTTGCATACTTAACAAGACAGTGATCTGGAAATTGCAAAAAACATCGTCCTGTATTCCGTGGGGCCCGTGGCCCGTGGCTAAATAATAACAGCCGCACAGGTCGATCGATCAGGTTAAGATATGCTTGCCGCGGTTGGTCTGTGGATGGGTGACCATCTTTACATACCGAGACCCCTCTGTGCCTCGGAAAGCACGTTAAGCCGTTGGTCCCGGCTGTCGGATCTTTGACAGTCGTTACGGGTAGTCAGGAGCCCGAAAGTCTGACAACCAGCCTTACCAAGGAGTATCGTATTACCCAGTAACTGGGTTGTGAAGGTCAGATAGGTAGTCGCTCCATGTTTAATACTGATATTCAGCTGCATTTGGTTAGACAGGAAGCCGACAACCTTGCAAAATGTATAGTAACAAATGAGCAGAAAATGTTAGAGATTTATTCCCGTCTGATTTTGTTTGGTATGTATCGGTACTTACTATAATTGTTAGCACGGAACTGATTTACTCTGTTTCCCGTACTAGTATAAACTGTATTACGGTGGAACAGTTTTCCACGTTCTCTGTAAATACTACTGAAAAACTCCTAATGAGAGTTCACTCCTTTTGTACACCTTTTTTTTTTGGTAATTGTTTTATAATTGTTTTATATTTGACTGCCCCGTTGGTTTTGTGTTCGCAAGCGCGACTGGTGAGTGGTGGGGTCCAGGGGTTTGAATCCCGGGTCGAGCCAAGTGTTATTGGGTTTTTGAGTGTGGAGTCCTGGGTTGAGCTTGGCGGTCAATCTCAACAGAGACTAGCCTTCAGTGCGGGAGATATTATAGTGAATGCGCAGACACAGGTGCACTCTCTCTTCTTTCACCGACACGCAATCCGACA